>JAQFZH010003802.1:0-13138 GCA_034695485.1 Entomobrya nivalis | reverse complement strand
GTGAAAATAAAATGGTGAAATAAATCATCCGAACAAAAAACTTTGTTTTATCAGTTTTTCTTGTGGAAAATGTTAAATGTCAAGTTATTTTGAAAGCGGTATACTAAAAAATATAACTACATACGCCACCACATTGGAGCTTGAGTACGCTAAAGTGTGAGTGGTACAATGTCAACTATTGCTGGAATGTATTTCATGAGAACTGCTGGTCAGGATATCCCCCCTTCAGGTAAAGAGAACATTTACTGTTTAACGATGTACAATTTTACAGAAAAGGAGGTGATATGCATTAAATTAAGGATTTCCAGTAGTAGCTTGTTTGAAAATGATCTTTAAAATTAACCTTTTATTTTGAGCATGGGCATGAGACATGCCTGAGAATTATGTATATTTTTAGTATTTTTAGGCAAGTTTCGTTAAAACCTGAAACCTCGGTATATTTCATGCAAAATTGACTAATTCCTAAATTCACATGAAATCTATAAAAATTTGACTATTCATTCATTAAAACCATTTTCTAGAATATGTGAATATTATGCATGTAATACTGAGTAAGTATTGCAGTCCGACACATTTTTACAAAAAGAAATTTCTGGGAAGAAGGAAATTCTTATGTTTCCCCATAAAACCCCATAATATACATACTACAATGAACTCTCAAAGTCACTGCATTCTCGTTCCATTAATAATGCTTAAGAAAAACGGTATAAAATCCGAACAGGCAAAACTCATTTTCTTATCATAGCACTACATCAAAAGTTAATGGTGAATTTCCTTCTTTTTTCACAGAATGCTCCGTCATGGACTCCGACGCTAATCTTAACCTAAGTGAAGATGAGAACACAAGTTGTAGTAATAGGTGAGTACAACATGCATGATTTCGAACAACATACGAAAATAAAATTTTCAGCATTTTATGTCATTCATGCGTCCCCATCTCCATCATTTGCGTTAAAAAAGTTTCAATTGCTCTCACTAAATACAACTCATATTATATTATGCTCGCACTGTCCATCATCAGTCAAGTCAGTGATTTGTCCTTGGCAGATGAAGACACGCTTGTCTGGTGAGAGTGCTAAACACATGTAACGTTGAAAGAAGTTAATATTCCAAAAAATATCTGTTGGCTCTCCCGATTCTCGTACTTCTTTACTTTCGACTACTTTTTCATTTAATGAATTACAAGGTTAAGAGTAGGTAAAAATTTGTAATGTTGGCAAATGAAAACGTTACAATAGTTAGCAATTGTTACTGTTATTCCAGTTATCAAACCCATTGTAGAGTATTGAAAGCAATTGAAACCACACTTGCTCCAAATGCCCCAAAAATATCCTTCCGTTTGAAACCCAGAAATAAACATCCACAACTTTGTGTTCATTTTTTCTAAAGTTTTTTTTTCATAATAATTTAATTAGTGAAATGGGCTGCGACTTGAGCTTGACAGCTTCAAATAATAATAACAAGCCAAACAACACCTCATCTCCCACCCCCTTGTCAAGTACTTGCTCATCATCCTCATCGAGAAAGAACAAAAGGAAAAACTTTAAGCCCCGTAATATCACTGAGTATGCCGGTTCAGATGAAGAAGAAGCTGCAGCGGCGGCCGCAGCCGCTGCTGCTGCTGCAGCCAGTGGTGAGCAGCACCCTAATATTGGTATGAGGCTTCGCCAAAGATTATCCGGCCAACAGCCGATGAGATTAAAACAACACCAGCAAGAGGACAATGATGGTGACGATGAAGATGACAATATGAGGGATGAAGAAGATGAGGAAGACGACGAAGAGCGCAAGCACCCTATAATTATACCTTCAAAGCGAAGAAACGGATTCGCACAAGATGAAGATGATGATGAGGACGTTGATACGGATGAGGCAGAAGGTGGTGATGATAAAAAGTTCCCACAACGGCAACATGACGATGATGGAGCAAATCGTGCTCTAGATAGAAGTAATGATCATCACCGTAGCCGACGTCATCATCTCGACCAAGATGGCTCAGAAGATGATGAGTCCAACATACAGTTTCCTCCCCGTGACGGACCTCTTGACCTTAGTGAAGTTCAAAATGGTAAGTATCGCACGTATTTTTTTTGACACTACATCCATATTATAATGCCATTAAGCATCTTACATGCAATCATGTAGCTAACTTGCAAATTGAACAATGTGTGAAGTGCCCCACACACATGTTAATTGAAATTATAAACTTACCTGAGCATTTTTGCTATTTAATCCAGATTCGAGACGCTTATGGAAAAAAGCAAAGCAAGATAGTTCCTCAATCCACTCTGCCATCCGTAGCTTCATGACCAATTTGAATAACAACATAGATCCGATGGCAGATCCCTCTTCATATCTTTCTCATCAAGTTGCAATGGCCGCAGCAGCGGCGGCTGCAGCTGTAGGCAATAACCCTGCAGTGGCATCTCATAGTATCAGCGGGCTCCCCATAATGGGACTACCTGGCTCAATGGGAATTGATTTACGACTTGGCCAAAGTCATCACTATCATCTCGATAATAATTTGAATCCTCCAGGAGGGGATTCCTCCGCAACAAATAAAAGTAGTAATAACAGTAGCGGTAACAATAATAGTACCGGCAACAATGGCGGTAGCAGTAACCATCATCATTATAATCTCCGTCATAGTAGTAGTAATAACAATAATGACAACGCAAGTGCTAGTAATCATCTCAACAACAACGATAGCAATGAGCAAGGGGACGATTGTAGAAGATCGTCACAACCACCGTCCACCTCAACGCCCGATACGAATAGTATGTTAATGCATGGCGGCGGTCGCACGAGCAGTCCAGGTTCCAGCAGCAGCCCCAGTCATTTCAATCATCATCACGGAACAACGCAGCAAATGCATCACCCACACGTTACCAATAATCAGAGCTCACATTTGTTACAGAGCTTATCTGGGAACAGTAGTGGGGGAATCAATCTTCATTCCTTGGTTGATGAAAGAACCATGAACGACTTTGCACAGAATACGATGAAAGAACTTTTGGGGCTTTATGGGATCGCGGAAAATCTTCGACAAGGTAAATTTTACACAATTAAGTTGATTTTTTACGCTTGCATTGCTTAAAAGTGTACTTCCGCTTTTTTTAAATTTTCTCTGAAAATCGTTACATCTTTAAATTCTTTCAGCGCATATAGTAGATCGCAATAAGTACAACATACTCCTGCACATGTAAACTCATAACCTTGCGTTCCGTTTCGAGCAAGACAAGGCGAACTTTTAGAACAATGAGCAACAGACAGATCAATCAATATTGTAGGACAACTTGACATAAAAAGCGATGCTCTGTTGTGATTGTGGTAAATTCTTTTAAAGATAAAGACTTTCTAAAGAAAGATCGACAAAAGAGCATACCTATATATACTGGCGCATACATAATATAAAATGTACAAGAAATTGGTAATCATTTTTATTGTAAAACGCTGGGTTGTGCCTATGCTTTGTGCATACAGGCAAGAGTAGGCATGCTCTTTCTTAGGACTCCCCATGTGGTCTGAGCAATCGAGATGTCTTATCTTTAAAACGAAAGAGGTATTTAATTGTCAAATGAGCTTGCAGAATCCAAAGATAATTTGCTTTGGCTAAATATGTGGATGTGCATCAATATATATCTATCCTACAATTACTATTTCTGCCTTTAATACCGGACTGTACGACGGTGTGAACCTAATACCTATATTGCGATTTTGGGATGATACTTGCTTTGCACTGCTTGTTGAACATCAGAAATGGGAATATAGAGTCATCCTAAGTTTTACGATCAAACTAGTAAGAGAGGCTATGTCAAGGAAGGTTCGTCGTTCAATATTGATGAAAAATATTGAGGTTTTTTTCCCTTGTACGTACACATGTACATAATAAAAACAATACATCCTTTTCAGTTATGAAAATATGACAAGTTTCATTATTACTAAAGTTAAGAAAAGTCGTTAAAAAATTGAAAATAATGCGAAATGTTAAATACTCAGCTAAAACTAGTCGTTTTTCTCACAATACGCTATGCTAACTAGTATTATTGTGAAAAAAAATCAAAACTTACACAGATGCCTGTGTATAATAGACTCCTGTACCGTACTCTCACATTATCATTAATTCTACTTAACGGAGAACTCTAGGAAGGAAATCTTTTTTTGAAGGTTTAAAATAAATCACAAAAATTTAGACAGTCATAAAAATAGCGTAGACTGCTGTACGCCTTGCTCAAAAAGTAATACACAAAAATTATGTATGTACCAACAAATTTTAATATTTTGGTTTTGTTCGTACATAAAATAACCGTACATACCTAAAATACATGCGTACTTTTTTGTAGGTAACAAATACAAAAAAAGTAGGAAAAAGGGTTACTTTTAACCTATTCGCTTGAACAGAACTGCTAACTAACCAAACATTTTATACACAACCATAACCAGCCCTTCTTTAAAAGCATCTTAGTCATCTTCATGCCAATGCAGTGGGCATTGAAAAAAAAATCCACAATGATGTGGAACCATATCCCACAAAAAAACCAAAGATGTTTTTCTTTCAAATCCGTTGTACTTGACGAGAAGAGAGAACAGAGCAGAACAAATAATAATTTTTAATGGTAATCCTTTTCAAGAATACTGCGTACATATGCATCTCTCTCTCTGTAGAACACAGATAAACGCATAATAGATGTAATGGTTGTAATAATAATACACAGTTTTCATACCTATAATGATTATGATGAGGAGGATGACAGAAGTAAGTAGGCACTGTTGTTTAGCATCTCATCAGCTAAAAAAATGAAGAGCTTTTGCTGCTGTTAATTTTAATAATCCTATTTTAATATTTGGTGAAGCTATAGAAATAAATGATGATTTTGACATTTTTTGTCGTTACTGAAACTGGGGGATATGGAGGATTGGTATAGAGCCATTCACTAACACCATATAAAATGTATAAATTATTGTTTGTCAGCATCAATTCTTTAGATATTAGAATTATTGAAATTGACTAAGACAGGCTTGACTAGAAATCTGCCATCCATATTGGACATTGAAGGAATGTTTGCCTAACGTTTTCCAAAAATGGAGTTGTTAAAAAAATGGGATAACTTAAGAAAAGATTAGCTTTGAGGATAAAAATAGTATTGAAAATTGATTTGATGGTGAAATCAAGGTTGGATGATTGTAATGTTGCATTGGTACTACTCTTGATAATTAATACATATAACTTTTGGTTAAGACACATTTTTTTAGCTGAGGATAGGCATCTTACGTATAAGTCCTACCACGTAATAGGATAAATGATATTTTCCCTTAAGAATAATTTCTATGACCTATCCAATAGCCTTTGCCACTTTTCATTCAGCTCCTTTAAAGATTTTAATGAATCAAATGCGTCAAAAAGAAAAATGCATTTAAGAGGTGACTTAGCGTGACTAGCTATTAATTTGTTTTTACCAGAGTTCTGAAAAAGGTAGTTTGGGAAATAAATGATACTGATATTTTAAAGTCAGTTTAAATTATTCTAGAAATTATTTATTCATGAGATGTATATCTTTGTAGGGATCTATACCGGTAAATGGTCAATTCAATAGCAGTAGGGAACTATTTATTTTCATAAGGTCAAACCTGATGATTAGCTTCTGACAGGACACTGAAAATCTTCATTTTGATACCGATTCCTTTTCTGCGCTGCTGTGAACCTTACATTATATTCTGAGCTTTATGCTGTAAGCTTATGTGGAAGTGTGGTTGAGAGCTGTTATCACAAGACTGACACTGACAGTGTCATATCATCTTCATATCTTCATATTAGTCAGACTTGTATAAATCAACACGTGCATATTTGTATAATATACCTTATACGAACATTTCATACAATGTGTGTTATGCTGTCTACACATTTGCCTCATCTTCTTGAAGGCTATCAACCTGCAACCAGTAAAAGAGATCCAGTTATGCTCACAATTCATACATGTTCATGTGTTAATGTACGCAACGTCCTCTTGTTTACGAAGCGATGTTTACAAATTGCTGTCTGTCTTGTCTTCGGTCAGTCCAGCGAGAAAAATCAAGGGGAAAATTCAGTCAGGCATTTTTTTATATGTTGGTTGTAGACAGTAATAAAGCTACAAAGTAATAATCCATCTTTGTGTTAAAAAGATAATAGGAACGTTGGGCAGGGTTGATCACCGTCATTTATCCATATCAAATGTAATTTAGGGGAACTGTGTGGAAGCGAAGAAAAAAGGGTATTCGGTAGCCTTCATCGTCTCAGAGCTATTTTCATTCCTGATTAATAAAAATTATCTTTTACACAGGATTAGAAATATTTAGTATATAATTTTAATATAGGTTTACGAAGATTAATTTCGAGGCTTTTCAAATTTTAACAAATGGCTTTTTGAATAATGCATTTTTTCCTTCTGGTATACTGTATACGTGTTTAAACAGAATGAAACTTTTTTTTCAAATTTAACTTCCAAAAATGGTGCTATTTTTTCTATAATCCTGATAGCCTCAAGGCCAGAGCTAATAACATAAAGGTATTTACTAAAGAACGGCCATTAATATGCTGTTCAGTTTAATATTCATCTTTACTAAAACTTGAGTAAAAAGAGCTTTGAAATGTAAAATATGTATACTCTTTAAAGCATTTTAATACAGGTGAAATGGCTTTTTTCTAATGTCACGAAAATATCACCCAAGCAAAAATCATTCAAGAGGGAATTCATCAGTCAGTCACCAAGTCAGTTTAATCACGATTTCCTTTACAATTGATCATCATGATGCAAACGTAACATGTTTTTATCGAAAAAATTGAACAACCACAATACAGCAACAGGTAAAAAAAATCTATAGCAAAGGGGTTTGGTTTGCTTGAGTTCTATCGTTTTTCCTGATATTGATATGTAAAGAAAAGAAGTTGAAAAAATCGTTTTTGAATAATTTATTGAGTCATTGATATGCACAGATATTTGGCATTCTTCTTTTTTATCCGCTGTTCATCATTCTTCTCAGATAGATTTCTAATGAAAATGCTGACAATAATAAGCTCTCTTACAGGTAAAATGGTTACTTGTTACTTGTCTTCTTCTTAGCTGCCTATTCATGTAGTTTCATTGTATCTCTGTGAAAGATCGCATGCCATGACATAACAAAACACAAAAACTATCATATCCATATTACAAAGCACTTCAAGCTCACTATATACACTATACCTACAGTGAGTAAGTATAGTGGGTAGGTATTAGGATTTTAGGTAGTATAGCTCATCATCCACTTCTTTTGCTGTCCTTCTATAGCTATGATGACGATGCCGAGAATGATGATGAGATGATGTTCGATTTAAATGAAATCAAATAATAAAGGAATCAAAATAACAAGAAAGAGTTGAATCCAATCGAAAATCTGCTTTCTGATGATGATTAGAAATCTGGACATGCCCATTTCATACCCAACTATTAATAATTTTATACTAATTCTATTGCAGCAGGTTTTAGTTTCTTCTTCCTTCGAAGAAGGCAGAATGATCAGAAAAAAAGAAAATTGTGAATAGGTCAATTTAAGTAAAAGAAAAAAATAAGGCGATCTTGTGTATATCTTTCTAGCGCTGGACAATAAATGGAAATAATATAATATATTGAATGTTTTCTTCGTGTATCTGGATTTTTTTTCCTTTTTTTGCTGGAAGGCGATTTTTTCATAACAATAATCCTTTCAAAACGATGTATTCGATCAAACTTGAGGGAGATTTATCTGTTCAAAAATAGAAGGGTTGGAAAAATAAAAGATTCGATTTCCAGTTGGACTATAGCCATCGCCTTTATCGATGTCTTAGGGAGAGAGCCACAGCAAGAGAGCGCTCATAATACTCAAACTGCCTACGCTACAAGAAGAGTGTATGAACGCTTCGTTATCCAAAAGTATTGAGAGAAAATCGAGAGAAAAAAATATTATATTGTATAGCATCATATTATCTGTTAGATCCACTTGTCAAAGAGACTTCAAAAAATTCTAACCTTGAATTTTTGATCATGAAAAATATTACGTGTACACATGAAAGTCCATATTGTTCTGTTAACCAACAAAAAAATGACAAGATGGGCTTATAGCTTATGTAAGGATGATAATGAATCCATCTTTTTTTCTTTTTTTTACAATACGTGCTCTGTCCACTTGAATAAGTGCTTAGCTTTATCATCTTGTTCATTTTTTAGAAATCTTGCATTATTTGTCTTGCGATACAGTGCGGTGATGCGACGTCTTGTATATAACCTGCATACTTGGTTGACGGATTCATATGAAAAATAAAAGAAAGACGCTTGATATTCTTTTTTATATTTTTCTTCTCAAAGTGGGAATATTAATGATAGCGATACCTCATAAAAATGATGGTAGTAGCCAGCCAGAGAGAGGAGCATGCGTCGTATGATAGGATACGTAAGATATTTGTGCGTACTCCAGGGAACCGTATGCCACACGATCATCAACATGATAATGATTATCATGATGATGAGATGACTTGTTGAGACGCTTTATGAACTTTTTTATGCACATATATATCTTGTAATATGTGTAAATATCGATAGTTTGCTCTTGCAAGTCGATAGAAATATACCGGCTGCCCATATTCCACATCATCTACAAGACAAGGGAACGTAAAATTCCTTTTCCCTATTGTTAATAATAATATAAAAAAAATCCTTTTTCTACTGCGCTACTTTAGGCCCTTTTGTCGATGTGGTGGTGGTGGCATTTTTCAGCTTTATAACTTGTTGATTCTTTTTTTCTCCTTCCTTCCTTCATCATTTTTTAAAACTCCGCTGGAGAAATAAAGAGAGAATAAAAAAGGAGAAAAAATGAATGTTGGGAAAAGAGAGACTCGACAATGATTAATTATTGGAGAAGAGTAAAGGAAAGGATTTTGACGGCAAAAGGAGAAGAGAAAGGGAGATCTTGATGACGACGATGATGATGGTGCATGCATGCATATTATTATTATATTGTATTCATCATAATATGGATTTTGTGTTTTTTTATACTTTTTCAAAAGTTCGTTATCTGTCTTTTGGAATCACAGTGCATACCTATAAAAAATTTAGTATGGATGTGAATTTTTTAATCTTACTGATGGACTGGAACATTATGGAAATTTTTCTTTTGATTAGTATTGTTTGTCTGTCTTTTTTTCGGAGGAGGATGATGAAGTTTTAAATATGCAGATGATGCGGTATGAAGAGGTGGTGGCATGGCGGTGTGTTGATGTTATGATGATGGAATATATTTTTCCAGTAATAAGATATGGCATGAATGCTATTAATATTCGTTAAAAAATCGTTTATTGTCGGAATGATGTTGATGCATAAGTGCCTCAGTTAAATAGAGATTCCGTATTTTGTGTAGTGTATTATTTTTTAAATAAAAAATTCAAAATGTACTTACCTGAGCATTGTGAACATAGGGTTTAAGGTTTCCATTTCGAAGCAATGCGCGCATAAAAGTCTGGATTTAGCTATTTTGTTTTTACAAAGCAGAAAAAGAAAATTTGACAAATTTAAGTAGGCGGTGTTGGTGGAAAGGTCTTAGTTTCTAATGAAATCCAAATTATGAGGAAAAAGGAGTTACACAGTAGCCCAAAACTACAACATACCTAAACATGCAAGTAGCCATTTTTGGGCTGATTTGTAGGTTGGTTTTATTTACTTTTGTCATTAATTTCCCCTCCTGCCTCTCTGAGACTGAGAGTTTTGCGGTTGTAGTAATTCCAATCAGTTTTAATTCCTGACGTAATAATAGATTTTTTCATTAGGCATAAAAATGTAAAAGTTTATTGGTTCCTGGCTGGATACTTACATAACACAGGGAAACATGCACAACAACACAGTCTTAGAATGAGAACAAAAAAGAGATCCTTTGATCATTTTCTGTGTTGGCATACTATAAAAAGCTGATGATATGGAGTGATATGATGGACTTTGAATTAGGTTTTTTTTTGCTTTGACTTTTTTTAGGTTTTATACAGTTGACTGACTTTGAGTTTGACTTACAAGACAATCAAAGACCTCATGCTGTTCACATTAATGAGTAAATTCTTATCAGAAACAGAAAAGAAAATTGTAATTTCTACCTGTCCTCATAAGCATGTTTAATGTTTGTAGTTACACCTTTTTGTTCACCGTTTTATAACAGCGTAGACGTAGTTTATGCATATTTATATACAGTGTAATGTTTGTATTTAACAAAAAATAATATAGTATTTAATCCGCACAGTCCTTATAAAAAGTCCTTCCACGCAATGCATGATTTGATTTCTTTTTTTTGGCTTAGATTGAAGGGGAACCGCGCAACGAGAAACAGCAGCAAATAAAATAACACAATAAAATTACATACCAGAAAAAGGTGGATTAAAAAAAGATTGGTAGCCTGTGTTTTTTATATATGTAATTTAGTTTTCAACTTCCACGGGTTCCACGAATCATTGCTTTTGCTTGCCTATCAAATCAACCGAGTCCCTTGTATTACATGCATTTTTGTATGTGTTTAAAATGTTTTATCGATATAAAGGCGAGCAAAATGCGTTTTTATTTGTTTTTCTAGAAGAAAGACAGGTGATTCAAGTTAATTACTTATGTTTTTTGTGAAAAATTTCTTCAACATTTACGTACATACATTCATACATATCACTTATTAACATGCTTATACATATAATTGTACACTTACAAATCTGAAAGTGACACACGGTATATCTGTGTGTAATAATAACTCGCACAAATATCTAAACGAGAATCTTTCTATTCTTGAATACGATTTGCATTAACGAACATTTTTCTTTTTAGGATATTATCTGTTTCTGCAGATCTAAGCTTCGAATCTAAATCTAAGTATTAAAACAATACAAATACAATTGAAAGGTGGTTTCCTCTTAGCTAAACTGCTCGTAAAACACATTCGTATCAGAGGTAATGAATGTGCTCTCACTTGATATGAAAACGTTAAAATTCATCAAATGAAACGTCTATGAAAGTTAAGCACTTCATACATAATTTGTTTTATTTTTACAATTCGTATTGAGTGGTGAATATATATGTATAAAATCGTAAATAAAATTCGCCTGGCTCTTCTCGAAATGTTGAAGAAATTAACAAAGATTTTTTTCCTTGAAGGAGATGAAGAAAAGTTTTATGGCAATGACAATGGTTTTATGGGAATTATATACATATGCAAGCTTGTGTAGTTTTAAGTGAATACATGTAAACTAACAACACTGAGGAATGTGGAGTCACTACTTAGATAGCATTCGATAAGATGAAAGTAAACATACCAGGAAAAAAAATATTTTGAAATGCTAAATCTGACAAAATATCTCTCAATGATAATGGTCGTTGGTAGCATTTTCTTTGACTTTCTTGACGTAACTATTTTCATGTAGATTGAATGGTGATGATGGTCATAAGGGTATTTTTACACTTGAGTGAACATTTTATTTTTTCTATTTCGCTGCTGCTGCTTCTCTTCGTTTTTATGTATTCTTTGCTTACATGATTATATTCAAAATGGTAAAATAAATTTGAGCCTTCTTCTCATTAATTCAGTTTGTAGATCTTCTGTACTACTGCTTGTTGCGCTTTTAATAAAATACACAAAGTAAGAAAACGGTATGTCCGAACTTCCAAAAGTAAAGTACAAAGAATAAGTGCAAAGACAACAAAGTTTATTGTCTGCGTCTGACTCATATAGGTATGTTTCTTATGCATACATATACATTTTTGTGTACACACACTATTTCAGTAAAAAAGTGAGCTATTCTAAGAGTTTGTTATTATTATTATGGCTTCCTCTCAAGTTTCACACTTGAGTATTTCTCAAAATGTACATTTTTCTGATTGTTTTTACTCATCATCATATTTTAGATGATGATTTGATGTTACACAAAACTATTCACATATTATATGCATGAATAAATGTATGTATGTAATGTAAGCTCTTACTCTTGTGCCTTTTTAGGCAAAAATTCGTGGAAAATTTTCATCTTCACGAAAGCACACGAAATACAAAAAAATATGCCTGTACATATGTATATGTCAGAATAACTATGACATGGCGTGTCGTTAATAATAACAACAATCGTCTGAATCTGAATGACTACTTGTTGAAGACCAAAAGTAATGAAGTACTTTATGGACACTATTTTGTGGCTTTGCTTGGTAGATATGTTGAGCATTTGAATAGTGACTTGCCTTCTGCACAAAACTAATATAAAATAAACTAAATAATGTGGCGATTTTGGTAGTATTTATTCAAGCCAAACTTTTGGGAATATAGTTTAGAGGAATGTCGCATAAAATGCTTGAAAAGGACAAAAAATGAATGGATTCATGTGAGCATTTATTTCTCTTTTCACTTGTTCGTATTTGAAAAACTACTGTTATACTGTACACCTCAATCAGTATTTTTCTTGTATAATGAAAACATGAATATTTCATTGTGACCGTTTACATAATATCCTGTGAAGTGCTATGTAAACACATGTCGAAGTCGGAAAGTTATTCGTTTCTCATCTAGTTATGTCATTTCATTATTCCAAAAAGTGCTAAATAAAATAAAATAATTTATGCATTTCTTAAAAAACATTCTATGTATTCATATGTACGTTTCGTATTAATTCAGAGTGAGTAGTAAATGTGAATACACCAATGAATCATCTTTCTAGTAAACATGAAAGATTGTTTTGTAAGAAACGGGAAAAAACTTACAGATGGTAATTATAAACTGGTTGCATAATTTATGACTTTTCATGTAGAAATGAGTAAAGCACTAGTACATTTGACTTGAAATGTTGTACAAAAGCATCTTACATTATAAACATGATTGCATTAATGTGTGCTTTGTGGAGCAAGCTCTCTGCGTTTCTTTCTCAACGATGGCTTTTTTTTTGAAGACAAGGGAATGTTATGATTGTGGTTTGTGTATACGATGATTTGGTTTTCACACGGCATTGTAACAAGTGAACAGAGAATTGAATAGGTAGTTAAATCAACCACGAAATTCAATCCATTTTTCCAAAACACACAGAGAACCCTTTCCTTTTGTTAGATTCTCCCCATTTCTCAAAACTCATCTATTCTCCACTTTTTCA
>JAQFZH010003801.1:0-13139 GCA_034695485.1 Entomobrya nivalis | reverse complement strand
ACAACAAAGGGATCAATTATGCATACCGCTTCAATGGTATAGTAGCAAACGGTGATTTTATTCACCACTCAGAAATTTGGGATTATATGGTTATAGCTTTTTCGAACGTGATTTAAATGGCAACCCAACCAATATGGTATCCTGATACAATAAATTCGAAAGCCGCTAAAGTAAATGCAGCTCCAAGTACAATCCATCTGGTAATAGAAAATGGGTTAACAAACATTGATAAATAGTTGGTTGAATCGATCTCGTAAAATAAAACGTAGTTAAGTTCACTGATTTTAACGCCATAAGTTGAAAATATAAACGGAATTTCATGTGCTGACATATACTCAATATCAGAATATCGGAAAAAGATATTTAAGTGTTTGGTACATCTATTGAAAGCACACTTGTGATATTTTTAAAATTATTTTACTGTGACAACTTATATCACTATCCTTTCGGAGTTCAGTAAATCGTACGTCATCACATGACTTTTTGTTAATTTTAAAAACTCCATTTGAAGCCCAATTATAAATTCATCTCTTCTAAGTAGCTAAATCATTGTAAATACTTAGTTGACCGTCTGCATATTTTTTAGTTCAGACTTAGCTTCGATCCTCAGAAAGGATAAAGGCTGCATCTTGTCTCCTTTATACAGCATTAGCTTTGAAATTTCACTAGAACATCGTGTAGCCAAATGAACTGAAAAACTTGTCGTGTCGACAAAGACGAATAAAATTGATAATGTGAATGGAAATTGAAACAGTAGTATATTACTTTGCATAAGAGGGTTTATATTGTCTAAATGAACAATGTAAAATGTTGGTATTAACGGTTTTATAGCGAAATAACTTATGAATCCTTCCGTAGATCGGAACGCTTGGATAAAGCTAATTTCGATCCCTTCAAAGCTGTTAACTATAATGTGGCATTTGTCGTTCTTAATATGTTTTAAAATTAAGTACGAATTTTTCACCATTTACGAATTAAGTGGTTGTGGTCTTGGTTTTTCCTTTGGACTGGTTAGATTCCAGGATAATTATGATGAAACTTTTAACTAAGATGGAAAAAGTAAACGATCCATTTTACAAATTTACAATGAATAGTAAGAAATCACAGTAGGCTTGTAAAAAAATCGCCGATTTTAGATTCACAATAAAAATTTTACGACATAATTAGTGTTATCTTATAAAGTCATCATTTTTAATTTTAAAAAAGTTTACTTTTTAAAGTATGGTCGTTTTTATTTTTTCCTGTACTATCTCACTACTTATATTTTAGTCCGCCAATTTTCGACTTGCTTCAATATATTATAGAAAAAAAAGAATGTAATTTATAAATTTTTTTTGCTGACCTTAACATTTTTAAAGGTTCTACTTTTTACCGAATGTAATGTTTATGAATATTTAAATTTCAATATACTTTTTTTGAGTACTTAATTGGTTATCTGAAGAATATGACTTTTACACTAAATAACATTTAGAATTTTATTTAGTTTTATGATATTTTCCCCTGAAAAACCTTTTTTAAACTCAAAGCTTCGTACTGGATTAAATTTCTGTATTATTTTACGCAGCACTGGCAATATTTGGGACGGTAGATTATTCAAAGCTGAACTACTTGAGTACGCTGATGTGTCTGACGAAAAGTCTTATAACTTGTTTTTTACATTTTCGCCTTGTAATTAACTTATTTTAATGTGAAGAGCCAAAAAGCTTAATTATTTTACTTGAATTAATTAAGAGCATATTGAAATGATATATCCGGGATACAGTCATGTAATGCTTACATATTCATAACTATTCCAATAATACCGACTCATTAAAGAGGTGTGATTATACTATGGCTTGTAGCACAACGACTGTGTGTGAACTGCTCAGATGATAATAAATTCTCCACTAATCTGTAATTTGGTCATGGATTTCATGCAAATATATATTTGCAAGCTTAAATTTTATTTGTATTCCTTACTGTTTTATTGCATTTTCGAACAGTTTGCATTGACCTGTCTTTTAAAATTGTTGCGGGAGGTGCAAAATTCTTAACAAAATGCTAATAAAATGACAAAAATCTTGCTCTAGGGGACTAAAGAAGCGGTTATATTCATATGGGTAGGTATAATAGAGTCGAATAGGTCTTAGTTCGTAACCATACTAAAAGAATTTTATTTGCAGAAATTTGTTAGTCGACCTAAAATTGATTGTCGAAATTTTAGTAACAAAATCGGTTTAGTAGAACTTTTCTGGAAGAAATCAATTCGACATTCATTTTAAAGATTTTATTAATCGAATTTAGTCAGAAATAGTCGAATTTCATTTTTTGGGCAATACTAACGAGAAGCCTAATTAAACCTAACTTTACTAAACACAACCCAAAGCTCTCATTCGTACTAAGTATATTTGTTTCTAGTCGCCTAAAAAAGTTCAACATTATGAATGTTCGACTGCTAAAGGTCGAGTAAAACAGTCAACAATGTAGTAGTCGATTATGTACAGTTCGACAATTAAAAAAGTTCAACTAACGAATTTCGTCTCCACATAATCGATTTAGATGAAGGTATACCAAGAAACAGTCGACTCAATTATATCGTCCCTATACATGTATCCAGAATTCAGTATGTGCGACTTCAGTAGTTGAGAAAAATTAATTTGAACTGATTGTTTAAAATACGATACTTAACAAGTTTCCGCCTTATGCAATTGAGACAAAAATTCGATTTTTGTTGCGATTTGGGTGAAGTGTGAACAATCCAATTTTACAATAGCGTTTATATACATTTATATATTTAACTTGAACTTCTTGCTAAATTATTCGTAATAGTTCTACGAGTATATATTCAAAAGTTTAGCTCAACTGTTAAAGCTGTTGGTATTTGTAGATTAAAGAATCATTCTGTAACCCTGTCACGATAATGCAGGTACTTCTACTACTAACGCAAACTGATGTATTTGTGCAGATTTATTGACAGTGCCGAAGATTGTATGACATTTTTTTACATTTACATCTTTTGATAATCTCATCAATAAGACTAATGAACTTTATTTGAAAGACCACATACTAATAATCAAACAATTAACATTTACAAGTTCAACAAGCCATATACAAAGTTAAATGTTTCAAACACTGATATTTTGACGATTGAAAATTTTACAATTATTTATGAAGTTTTCGAAAATTTAAAACAGGAGTACAGTGCTGAAATATCATATTTTTTAATGCAGAATAGAAAAGTTTTCCGCTAGCAAAACAAGTTTTAGCATAAGTTAATATATATCTCCACATTTCTAACGCTAAGCAAGTTGCTGCTACAGCGATACCACCACCAAGAAACACAAATATTACGAGAATGTTGCCCGACATGTTCGGCTTTGTGGGATAATTCACATTAGCCATATTAAGGTCCGACCTATTTATGAATTTAGGCCACCACTCCAGCAAACCAGTTTGAGGAATGAATGAAAAATGCTGAAGTATTGTTGATGGCGTATACGAACTAGCATATCTAATTGCAACTTCCGGGGTTGTGTAGGCGAAAGCACTAACATCTGAATGTTTTCCAGACTTTCTAAGTGATCTATGTAACACGTGTGATAAATAATTTGGCAACAACCACGCTGTTTTGCTGCAATTATTTATATCTCTGACAATCAAGTCTTTTTGTTTTCCGTGAAAAACTTTGTCTAAAGCTTTTTTACGTGCATTCGTTTCATCAGCGAGAGCCCTGCCACCGTGAAAAAGTTTAAAGTCTATCAACTCATCCAATTTTTCCCACTCTTCTCTAAACGTTGTAAATGCTATAGGATGCAATTGAGTATAATTCAGAGCTTTTCCCAACTCTGGCAATTTTTCCGCTTGCTCTTGAGGGGAAAAACGATGAAGTTCACTATGACCAATTACTAATAAACCTCGACGTTGACACAGTTCAATAGACGTTTTAGTAAATACCCACGGTTCGCACGGAGCTCTTACGTATCCATATGTTAAAATTGTTAGTCGATTGTACACAGTAAAATCGTCTTCAATGAGCTCCTCGATATGAAAGTAAGAAACTCGCGACCTGGGTAGCACGATTTTATACACGTTTTCACTTTTGAAAGCATTGCTGATTACTAAACCTGCCAATAGTATTCCACCCATCAGAAACTTCATCTGTCTACTTTTGTCAAATTTTGAAGGAAACGGGTCCCCTTGTTCCAGAAAAACTTTGACTATGCACAGAGTTCTGGTTGAAAAAGACGTCAGTCTCTCGTTGTACATGTCAACAATCGCAATAGAAAGCACTATAATGGAAAGAAACAATAAACCCCATATCCGCCACTCAAAAACCGATATAAACTGAAGAAATGGAAAGGGCTCGATTCCTCGGTAGCCACAGCTGAGAAAGTGGAGATCCCCAAACACATTTCTGACGTGAAACGGAACGTTGTACACTTTTGGATAACCATTGATAAAAACCTCCCTATTAAGATAATCTATAAAATAACTGTTGTTTGGGTTTTTAGAATTGAAAGTTTTTTGTGAGGTTATATTTCCCGTAAAGCTGGCAAAAATGGATGCATAGCCGAAACCAAGCATTTGCATTTTTTCTGAAAACTTGATTTTTAATTTGGATAGATGCTTCAGTGGCAATCTAATTTCTTGGGATTCTTTCCAAAGAAAATACTTAATAATCTCTGATAAATCTGTCGTTGAGCCTTTCCTCGTCGCTTGAACTTTGGGAAAGCCAACTAGTTTTTGAGATCTTTCTAAAACTGATATGTAGTCAAAAGAAAGGTGTCGAGGATCCAGCGGATTTACATTAATAAAGTTTCTACATTCTAGGCAAGGATAAATTACGTTCAATTTTCTTATATCGCATTCGAAATTAATTACGATTTTGTGTAAATCGGCTTCGCAGCCAACATGTCCCGTAATTTGAACGTCATTTACGATAAATTGCCCAATAGAATTTTCGGGAAACCTGTCGCTCCTTCTTATAGTCCAAGCAATTAGAGAAATCCAATCGTATTCTTCTACACTTGCTTTTGTATCAATTAATATGTTAACTGGTGACCTTAAACTTGGCACTACTCTTAACCGTGAATCGGCCGATCTTGGAAAAATTTCTGTGAATTTGCCAAGTCGAAGTAGATTATCTGGCATAAATAAATCTACTTGGATGTCGCATTGCCAGGGTTTTGATGAGTAAATAAAGTTGGGAGGATTTCGGCTAACGCAGTGGATGTTTTGACCTGCAGTTGGCCAAAATTGATAAATTTCTCTTAGAATGGAGCAGCGCTGTCTAAAAATCGTACGATAAAAGTCAGTTGACCAATTTCTGGAAAAATTGCCATTTAGCTTAGGAGCCAATTCTTTTGGAATCCATATTGTTTCGGTTTCGTATGCCATATTATTTTTGGTTGGGTTAAAATACCTTGTGCTGCCTACAGCTATGTCTAGTTGTCTGAGAATCACGGGAAACATGATTGACGGATGAATATCAATGCCCTCAAAGTTGTTAACTACAATGAGACACTTGTCGTCTATAAAACCCTTTAAAGTTGAGTACAAGTTTTTTAAAATTTTAGGGATTTTTGGTAGAGTGGGTGAAGTTTGAACACTGTTAATATATTCGATTAAAGCTCGTTTTTGTAATTGATGTCGCCTTTTATTAAAATGATCAAGCATTGGGTCCATTTTAGACATTGAACGCACACATTTTGTCTCAAGAGTGTAATTAAATAAAATTGTGGCTTCGGTTTTTCCTCTGGTCAAGTTAGGTTGCAAGATCATTGTTAAGAACAAATGAAATAAAACGGGAAAAGTAGAAATTTCCATTTTTCACTTATTTCGTACTGATGGCCTACAATGTAATTAGTTATTTTATAAATGAATAACTTTTTTTCAATGCACGTTTTTTATTAACTGTATTTCTTAAATTGGATACTTGTACTATCTTGCAGCTGATATACGGTTTATGCGAGCAATCCAAGTTTCGAGTCACTTGAAAGTATTAAATGCCTTCTTGAATGTTCTTAAGATTAATGAATAATAAGTTGAATACAGACTCAAATGTAATTTTCTGCGAAACGTTCCAATTGGAAAGGTTTTAGCTTTTACGGATTGCGTTTTACTGAAAGGTTTTCTTTAATAAGGTGTTTTAAAATAGTTGTATTGTGTTCTATGTGTTACGAATTTTACATTACACATATAGTGAGAATCTGATTTCGTTTTATGATGCTTTTTGTCGAAGGAATCCTTTTTTGAATTCGAAATTCTTTGCACTGGATTAAATTTCTGTATTGTCTTCCACAGAACTGGTAATACTTGGGATGGAGGATTATCCAAAGCTGACCTAGTTGACTAAGCTGATGTGTCTGACGAAGAGTCTTATAACTTGTTTTAAACATTTTCGCCCGGTAATAGGCTTATTAAAATGTAAAGTGCCGAAAAATCTATTATTTTTTACTGAGACTAATTAAGAGCATATCCAAATGATATATCCGGGTTTCCAGCACGTAATGCTTACATATTCATAATTATTCCAATAATATCGATCCAATAAGTTGGAGTGCATATACAGTGGCTTGTACAGTCGGTGAGTGCGTGTTCCGTCTTTTGACCGGAATTTTTTAGCCTTAAGACAAATGACCGGGCGACATTTTCCATAAATAAAATTTAGAAAAAACGACAAATGACCGGACGACATTATGCATGCATTATCCTTAAGATGATACCACATTTTACATAATATTAATCTTGCTGAGCTATAATCTTACTTTCATCTTAGCCTCGCAACCAGTTTTTCGATGATCACGTCAAAAATAAGCCGCATTGTATTGTATTGTATTGTATTGCCAAATTTATTCAAGTGATTAAAAAATATAACATTTTACATTCAATCAACCACCAAGGAAAACAAAGTTTCATAACATGTGCATAAGTACATGTCTGTTTGCATGAAATTGTACCTTTTACGAATAAGGAAAAAATTCTATTCTACAATAAATATATGAAATGAAAGTCAAAAAAATATAAGATTTATATAACAAAGATAATTTTAAATGTATCTTAAGATGTCATCGTTGGTTCGTTTGTCCATTATCCATTTCATAACCATAATTTCGAATGAATTTGATCCTTCGCAATTCTTGATTTGAGAAGGCAAGCTGTTCCATAGTGTTATGCCTCTATAGAAAAAGCTGCTTTTTCCATATTCCGTGCGCATTAAAGGAAGTTGAAAGTTTTTTTCTTGTTTGGAACTTCGCCCTGTTTCTTCACGTTTTTCAAAATATGTGAAACACTCCTGAACTGAGGATTTGTTCCAAATTCGTTTGAATATATAATTTAGTGTGTATAGTTGTAGTTCGTGGCATAACATCCAATTGAGTTGCTCCAGTCGATCTATTTTTGAAAGTTTGTGTTTCTGTCTAGCACTAACAACTATTTTTGCTAATCTCAGTATTATCTGATTAACTCGCTTCAGTTTTGTATTGCAAATATTTCCCCAAATTATAAGACAGTAGTCGACAAGAGAGAGAACAAATGAAGTTGAAAAAATGTGTCTCCATCTTGGACTGAAAAGTTTCTTGTATCTGTTAATCATGTAGAGTCGTTGTGTCATTTTTTTGCATGTGTTTTCAAAATGTGAGTCGAAGTTGAGTTTTTCATTTAGGAGTAAACCAAGATACTGAAATTCACTTACACACTCGACTAACTTGTTACTGATCTTTAGTTTTAGAATTTTGTCACATTGGACATTTCTAGTTTTAAATACCATGCACTTTGTTAAATTGGCTTGAAATACAGAATTTTCACCAACTAGGAGCTTATGCCCTTGTCGGACAGAGCTGTCAATAAATAATGTAATGTTTCTCTCAAGTTGGAAATTTATGGTGCTAATTTGAATTCTCAGAGCAAAATGGACACGATAAGAAATTATATTATGTATAAAAGCTAGTGATGTCAAGATTTAGAATAATAAGCATGCATTTAAGTTTTATGTGATGTGTCGTTTTTATTTATGTGAAATGTCGTTGTTTCTAAAAATTCAGGTCTTATGTCGTTTATGTCAAGAGGTCTCCGGTCAAATGACGGTACTCCGTTGCATTAAGTGGCAATATAACGTTTAGTTCGTTGGTTGATTCGTCAGAAACTATTCGCTTTGTATCTTTTGTTCTATAATGCTCACCTTACTATGGGGCGCATATTGTATAAATGTGAGATGCTATTCAAGAACTACCCGTTGATGAACGACTGTCTCACTTGTTCTTTATAATATTAAAATGCTGATCTGACTCCAAAAGATCATTTACTTGTTATGCTGCTTAATTGTCTGATTAGATAAATAATCAAGTCAATTACTTTACGAAGACAATTCACCGATTAACACTTTATCAATATCTTTATTAAGCAATATTAACTTTTACAATTAATAAACATGTTGTAATTAGCCCTTAAATGAATTTGCTAACTACGGAATATTCTCATGTTCGTTCACAACCGAGGACAGAGACTGAGTGCCTACTTATGTAGAACAGTATCGTACAACACAGAAAAGTACATACCACAAAATAAAAGACCATGCATCACATCATTTACATATTACCACAAAAATAGAACAAAGTTGGTACAATATGATCCTTACAAAATGCATAATACAAATTCCAAAGTAAGTATAAGAGGTACATGGAGCCTGGGCCTATATTTAGATTGCTTTTAAAGAAATTTAAATCCTTGTAGTAAATTTGTTTATTTGTTTTACAAAAAATGGATTCCACAATTGTAATCTACGAGTAAAATTTACCCCGGATGGACTATTCAATTGCTGATTGGCGAGAGACACTTTTATTTAGCTTGCCGATTTCGCCAGTGAAATGTGATTTGTTCTTCAATTTTACAGGTTGTTTTTGTCATACGACTTTTACAAGGATACGGTTATTATTGTGAACGAACACGAAGTATGGCTTCCATGTCAGCCCAAATTGAAGAAAAAAACTAGAGAAAGTTCTGTTGCTTTCACTTGCCCACTCTTTGTGTAGGTTTCAATGATGGATAATTCATCTATCTACTATCTCCTTACATGTCACAACACAGACTCCGCCTAACGTCAAAGCTCGTAATTATAAGATGCTCTTTGTTTTCATTTATGAACGGTTTTTGCAAGCACGGCTATGCAATCAAGTGGAATGTCCCTGGACCCCAATTTTATCGTGGTGTCTGGTCTATTTGTAAAGTCCGATTCGCTGACTTATATAGTGCGTAATATATGTGCGTGTTATATAATTTGTGAAATTGTACTGAAGCCAGTGGGATAAAAAAATTCGTAGAAACATCACTATTTGGTCATTTATAGACGAAATTTGTTAAACTAAGTGTCATTCAAACCGACAGACTCTGTCCTTTACTAATGCATCTCAAAATTATGAATTTTGAATTTACAAAAAACGTTTTAGCTAAAACCGTGCTATTTTGCTTTAACTTTCTATGGCAAACAGCCTATAGGCTTTGTAGCAAACAGTGTTCGAACAGTATCGTGATTATGCATGCAAATAAGAACATTGTAACCAATGACAGGTGTATGAAATGCAGTTACGTCGATTTCTTTAACAATTTGTTGTTAATCCAAAATCCAAAAAAATAGTTCCTGTTAATCCAAATTATCAACATGTTTTAACAACACTGCTCAAAATAAATTTAAATACCCTATATGGTATTCTCTATGCAATACAAATAATATGTTATCATATTATCATATCATTTTCAATGCAATTGAAAAACGAAATGATTTTTTTTACTTATTTGATTGACAGACGGACACTGGCCGACAGACAGACCGTTTGTAGCATTTTATTCGTGAAATAAGTGGTTTGTTCAAAACTTGAGTGGACACTGGCCGCATCCAAAATATCCCCGAAATTCCATGCTTATCTTTTTAAATATCCCTCCATATCCTCCACTTCGATATCATCTTTACACTTATCACAACTTTGTTCCGGTAACCGCTTACAAGTCCGATGTGCATGCAAATGGAAATAAATACACATACTTTGCTTCACAGCGAACGTTTGTCCTACATCCGCTTGTCAGACATTTTAAATTCTTCGGTTATTATCGGGGAAAGCGGACCATGAAATTTGGAGCGGACTTTCTTCATGATAATACATTTTTGGGAAGTATTTAAAATGCGGCTATTTGTTTATTTTAATAAGGTGTCTTCATGGAGCATGATATCGCTTCATGAAGAAATGTTGAATGTTATCTTTTATTAATTTGGTGCGCATTTCCTATGCACTTTAGATCCCGGAGTATTTTCATTATTTCTTTGTCCCTCAATCGTAGATATTTTCTTTGTTTAAATTGGCATAAATACCGAGAGGTTTTGTAATTTGTGATCATTGGAACTTCGTCAGTTGTTCGTCTAACTGAACCAAGAGTTTGGAAATAAAAGTTATAACGTTTGTTCTCGGAGTCGAAAGCATTTAGGTTGTAATCTTTATTTTCATTCATTTGTTCAGGAGCTATAGTGCTGAAACTTTCTCTTAATTGAGAGCTGGTCCTTCCGAAGTTGTTTGGAAGTTGGGAGTGTTACCACTTGAAATTATGCCAGAGAGGAACTGACGCTGTCGTTGGATTTGGGTATTTCAGTGGTCCTTCGAGTTTAATTACTCGCTGTGGATATGGTAAAACTCCACGAACGCTTGAGGTACTTGGAGCCAAACAAAGGACGCTACAGGTCCGAAAATGGATGGAGACCACGATGAAAGTGAACGTAAAGTGGGCGAGTATCTTTTTGCTGATGCAGTTGGTGATGGTGATAATCAAGAAGTAAGCGCCGCCGGTGGGGAGGATCCTCCAGGATTAGCAGCCACTCTAAGCCGTATCAGTGAGCGAATGCGTGCAGCAAGGAGAAGCAGCAGAGCCAATATGGGGCACCCACCGAACCGTTATGGAGAATGGGTATATGGAAACCCATACCATACCCAACCCATTTGGAAGCAAATATTTGAAAGGACAAGTGTTGCAGACCCCCACCACAACCAAAGCCGAGGAGACTACAAGGAGCAAAAGGAAATCCCCACATATTTGGTCAAGTGGTAGGACAACCCCCACCATAGCATGGACAAGGGTGGGGGCCTGCAGTAGGACAACCTCCACTGCAGAGCAAAACTCCTCCTCCGGTGGTAGAGCAAAACTCACCACAGCAGTCTCAGGATGGAGGAATGGGGGCGCTTGCCAATGCCATTGCCCAGGCACTCCAGGGCCAGAACCAGCCGACAGAGAAGTTTGTGGCTCCGCAGAGCAAGTCCAGTGAACTACCGCTGTTCACTGGCAATCCCCTGGATTGGCCACTTTTTGCCTACGATTTCCGGCAATCGACTGAGGATTTTCTGCAGCCCAAAATATGGCGAGACTGGCGAAGGCTTTACGGGGGAAGCACGGAGAATGGTACGATCATTTATAATCGTACCTACGAACACGAATGCAGTGATGAAGAGGTTGAAGCAGCGTTATGGGAGGCCGGATTTCATCATAGGTGCGTTGATGGACATCGCAAAGAAGACTCGTTATTAGCTGGGTTGAAATTTTAATCATTCTTGTTGAGAAAATAAAAGGAAATTCTAGGTTTGCAACACTGTATAATATTAGTTTTGAGTTACACTCCTCGTTGTTAGACCAGGTTTTCAGCAACGCTAAGCTTAGAAAGCAAAAATCATTTGTTTTTGTGATGATGACAGTTTCATTGTGTTTTGTAATAATTGAAAATCAGTACAAAGGTGACAATATTACACGCCTTTGATACTTTTGACAGCTTAATAGCAAATTAATTTGTAACTTTTGTTCGTCGATACTATGACTATGATACAATTGAAATTTCATGAAGTTCAAGAATTATTTGGTAAAGGGGTTCACGAAGCGTTCCCGGTAGTTCTCCAACCGTTGTATGAACTTTTGCTACGCTGGACCACTGACAAATGGAAAATATTAAGTTCCTTCAAAAACAAATTAATATTAAGTGTAGAGCAAATTTTGGACATGCATATGAATAAATGTAACAAATCTGCAATGATTTTACCAGATGAGCACGCAATTCAATTGTACACGGTAATGAAGGTAAATAAGAAGCCAGTTTATTTTGGCAAAGATATCATTTTGAAATATTTGGCAGGGTATAAGTATTTTGGATACATTCCTTCACACATTCTCTTACGATCAAGGTATTATTTTAATAGTGGCATTTTAGAGTGGTGGCAGAAATATTTGCTGTGAAAAAATACCCTTAAAACGGAAGTAGAGCAGTATAATCTCATTTCTGACAGAGGTACACAAAATAGCACGACTTTGAATGAAGCTGCAAGCAAAGATAATACCAGCTTGTGGTCTACCACTATCAGTTATTTCATTTGCAATAGTTGAAATCTTAGTTGGTAAATTTCTAATATATTATGTTAAACGATTACTGACGATTGTGTCCATCATGAAAAAGTCCTTCGGTATGGTATTTGGTGCTATGAATACAGATGCTTTTGTCAGAGTTTCTTCGTCTAAAATAATTGTACTAACTTCTTTCTTCCCTATAGAGGACAATACTGACAAGTAAGATGTATTAATGTGCATAGTAAAAAATTATCTTTAAAACCCAAACCAAACTGAACATTATACAATGCAGTTTACGTTTTGAAAATAAATATCAAATAGTAGAAAATTACAGTTATACTTCAAAATGCTTTATTATGACGTGAAGAGATTACTATTACATAACCAGTTGCAAAGGCTTTTATTTTATATTCCTTAAATCATAAGTAAAATATAGTTACGCACTATAGACAAGATATACATATAACAATATTTAAATGAATTAAATTTTCTGAAGTAATGGAACAGTCTCAAGCATACACTCTCGTTCAATTGTAAGTCATAATATCTGCTATATTTGGGTACTAACTAGGTTTACTACAATAACGAATTCATCGGAAATACATCATCTCTAAAATAAAATATTTTTAAATTCCAAGTATATTCTTTAATTTACCAATGTTACATAGGGGTTTTCACCTAAATCCGGCCAAATTCAAATCATGATATCTAGACTGAATGTTGATGAATAGACAGGAAATTGATATGATAAGATAGGCATTAGTCTAACTTAAAAATAAGCCCAAGCATTGCGC
>JAQFZH010003800.1:0-13139 GCA_034695485.1 Entomobrya nivalis | reverse complement strand
AATGTGGACTACCTAAGCAAAAATGAAATCATGCGTGCGTGAGATAAAAAATGTATTTATTTAATGAAAGTGACAGGTTTCATCATATCCCGTTAAAATCAAGTTGAAAATCAAGATTTCATTTCATAATCAAATTACCCATTCGAGAATTCCAAAAAATGAGAATTCAAATTTTTTTGCATAAAAATTCAAAGAAAACTATGCGTTTTTCTTTTACTTCCACGCATAAACTAACATAGGTATAGTCAGACCGATATGAAATCATATAAAAACGAGGTTTCAAATTGAATTCAATGTAGGAATTTATTCAACGCACATTTCAAAAAAAACGAGCACACGCAAACGCAACGTTAGTTTTGAACGTGGATTCAAAATGTGATTTCAAAATGATAGTACCGCATCGTCATGCTCATCGTGTCATATCTATAGCTATATAGCTATGCCTTCTATTACTAAAACATGATACTTTCCTCCTCACAAAAGTCACTTTGTCTTGTATTTTTCTTGGCGTTTCCCTTCTCGAACTGCGTAGTCAAAAAACTAATTTTAGCCTGGCCGTGATTCCTGACTTTTTTTCGCTTTCAGAATCCTCATCCGCCAAGTGAAGAAGCCAACAAAGCAAAAAACCCAGTCACCTAACTACATTGGAGTAAAAGTGGGGGACGACGGACGCGGACGTAATAAGATGATGATATGGTAAAAAAAAGAGCATGCCTTGCTGCTGCGCTGCGATTACGAAGCTGCTGAGAAACGGATGTTGCTGAGATTTTTTGGAGTGCTACCAAACTACACACATATTAACTTTTTTGTTTCATACACACACCATTTTTTGATGATGAGTTTATCTTCCGTCCTTCTTCTTTCAGAACAAATTACATATTCATGTGCATCTTATTTCCAACTTTTGTTTAGCAACGAACAGAATAGTGCACAGAAAAGTAAAGTAAGTGTAGCTCAATTGAATAGGTTTCAATTTCAACAACTTCAACCCTTCTGTTTCTGATCACATCTTTGGTCGCTTGTTCAATTTTTTTTGTCTTTATCAGCAAGAAAGAACAGCCATTTGGTTAGGTGTTTTGGTGCGATACTCGTCTTGTTTATATTTATTATTCAAGACGGAAATAGAAGATGTTGTGATGTGAGTTATGGAAATATAGGCCTTCTTTGAGTTGAGTGGAAATGGATATTGAAACAAAATCTCGTCTTTCATATAACTTTGAACATAATCATCATGTAATGTAGCTAAGCTGCTACTACGTAACATAGTCGTCTCGTCATAATATTTTTTTACATGTGTGAATCTTTGCCTTTTAAAACATTTGTATTTTTGGAAGCAGGAAACAGGTACACGGTTTACAAGAAATGAAATGAGCTTGACGAAAGTCTGAAACGGAAGTTGTCCTTTCTGAAGGGCTAATATTGTTACATGGTTACTTTCTCTACGGGTTAATCCCTGGGCTAAATCAGTTAATCTTTAAATGATTGTGAATAGTTTTAGTTAAAAATGTCAGATTAAAAAATATTAAATACATAATAATACCTGTGATTGTACAAGTGGGTTAACTATGTTGTGTGATGTATATTTAAAAGTAACGGTTTTTGTAGAGCAAATCAGTGCCTTGTGTATTTCGTAAAAATAAAAGACTTTAAAAATGTCAGAATCGCCGTCCAGTGCAACCCCCTTGTCGGCACGGCCACTGTCGCCGTCCGTTCTCGACCAGTTTAATCAAAATTACGACGAAGATAGTTTAGACCTTGGGGTGGTCGCGTCCCCTGGATCCAAAAGATGTCCCACTCTCAAAGATTATTCTGAGAAAATTAAGAAGCTTCAACAGGAGAATTTCCAACTTCGTGTCAGAATATATTTAAATGAACAAAAGTGTGGGGTGAAGACGAGCTCCTCGGATTTAGCAGGTATGATTGAATACGTCTTATGATAATTGTAAAAAAATCATCTTATTAGAGTTTATATTCCAGGACAAGTTTTTTTCTGTATTTTTAGTATTATATTCACATCTACCTCAACTTCAAAATCAAGCGGGTGGAGCTAATAATGGAAACGTGTTTCCCTCACATTCCACGGGGCAATCATCCTTATCTATTTCATCCGGCCCTGGAAGCTTAACCGTGGAAGCCTTGAACACTGAATTGGATAGGGTGAAATCTGACAGAAATGAACTGGAAGAAAAGGTGCGAGTGTATGAGGAGGACCTGGAAAACAAAAACGAACAGATTAACAACTTAACAAGTCAAAATGAACAATTAGCAGAAAAACAGAAGGAAATCGTTCAGGAACTGGAGGCAGCTAATTCAATAATTCAAAAGTTAAACGAAAATCAGCAGTGTAGTGCGAAGGTCGCTGAGGAAGCAGTGGACAAACTAGCATGCTTTGCTTTTGAACAAGATGATGTGGATTTAATAAATGCCGAATGGGAAGCCAAATTGTCGGATAAAAACAAGGATATTAATAGATTAGAAAATGAGCTTCTTCTGGCTAATCACAAGTTGGACTCGTTGGATTTAACAATAAAGAGCTTCAAATCGGACCTTAGATCGGAGAAAGCCTGTCACGAAAATAAAGTTTTGGAGATGACAGCTTGTCTGAAAGTAAGGACGTCATAAGATTCTAATTTACTTTTCTAGGGTAAATGCGAGCATTAAATTACCATTTACTTACATTAATTTTGAACTTACCTTTTTGCAGGAAATGGGTGCCAAATGTCATAGGTTGGAGACACAAAACTCAAAACTGCAAAGAAAACTAGCTGATAAAACGAAAGAAAATCTTGATAGAATTGCTCTTAACCCCAACGCTGTGAGTCGTTAAGTTATGGCTGGTTGTACTATTATGTTTCAGCTCAGCACAAAGTTTTTAACATTCAGCTATGTATCATAGTATTTTTTTACCTAAATTACTCGTTACTCACATATATAACTTTACAATATCGTGTACATATTTTTGTAAATATTTAACTTCAACTATTCGATTTAACATTTGTATTTCATGCAGTATTAAGTAATTTGCTAATTAGATATTTGCTTTCAATTAGTTTCTAATTCATGTTCTTTGATTAACAACATTACGTATAACTGCAGCCTACACCAAATTATTACTATTTGGTAAGCATTCAAAAAAGGGATAGTTCAACCTGCACGTGCATGTATTTATCATTGTTGCACATCTTAATTAGTAGTTTAATGGTGATTGCGGTGTTAATGCTTAAATGTTTGGCTTAAGTTTTTTTTGAACTAGTTACTGCGAGTTTTATGCCATCATACTTTAAATGTTTATTTTTTTATTTGGCTTCCTTTACACAGGACAAACTTTCAGCTATCCAACAGTTGGTAGGATTATTACAATCAAGGATGAAAGAACTTACTGATTTTGTGGAAGCATTGCTTTGTTTGGAATCTAAAAAGGTAGTCAATCTAACTGGATTCACCGACGAAAATCGTGAAAACTTGGTCAAATCAGTTGAACAAGCGCGGCTGTTTAGTGAAAACTTGGACAAAATGTTTGAAAAGGTATATTTTCATAACTTGTAAGATGATGTGATGTGATGTGATGATGTGTATACAACATGATAGTGTTGTGTAATACATTTACATTTTTGACATCATTGTGTTTTAATTATTTACAGGATTCCATTACCGAGAGCCATTTGAAATCTTTCGGTAATGTCTATTCGAAGGAGTATCAGAGAGGTAATCATTTGTTTTCAATTCGTGTTGTTTTACATAACTAATGTTTTGTCATTTTCAACTTGTAACATTTATATTTTTCGTTTCAGCTCCTCTTCATCATTTCCAACAACCACATTGTTCTACAGTAGCTGCGCGTTCGTACTCCACTTCCTGTTCGCCGTTAGAAAGGACCAGGTTTAAGACAGGTGGGGTGCAGTGTGATCTGTTAGAACCATCACTTAAAAATTCGTTAGAGTCCGCCAATGCGTACATCAATAAGTTAAAACATGATATCAGCATCCTTGAAAGAATCAATGTCCAGCTAGGACAAGAGAAAGATGATCTGCAGTCACAAGTGAGAACACTGGAGTCCAGTATGAATATTCTTAAAATGACCAATCACGTTAGCAGATACGGCAATGCCGATGTAGGTACCAGCAAAATGAAGGAAGAAAACAGACAACTCGTAAAACGTCTCACGGTCACTGAAGAGGCTCTACGTAATCTTCATGTTGAACATGCGAAAATGGTCGGCGAACTAAAGACGCTGAGAAGTTCTTACCAGAAGTCTTCAAAGACTTCAGCTGGAAGCGCTATTGTTGTAAGTTGTATGCAGTTACAATCTTACTATTATCAAAATCAATCACCTGTAATTTTCTTTTAATTTGTCAAAACCATGTTTTTTCTTTGTTAGGACTCCACTCGGCCATCAGATTCAACGAGCCCCGACCTCGGTATAGATTCCGGACATGACGGTGCTGCAAACTCAGATGATAGTAATGCCAACAATTGCAAGGAGGAAAACCGCATTCTCAGAACAACAAATCGGGAATTAGCTTTAAAACTCAAGCAAACGAGACAAGTATGTGTAAAATATGGGTCAAATTCATTAATTTTAAATCTAAGTAAAGTACCTCATTTGGTTAATCATTACTTCTGTATTTAATTGCAGGCCCTTGATATTACCCTTGAGAAACTGAACTCAACAACGAAGGAAAAAGAGCAAGTGGAGAAAGCAATATGCAGACAACTCCACAAAACGCACACGATTCTACGCCAAGCCAAACGCAGTGTTGAAAAATTTACGAATTCTCAGTGCCAGGAAAACATTATGCCAAATACGTAATCTTTGTCTTCCTTCATTGAGTTTTTAATGTCTAATAAAAACTGAAGTATAATTTTAGTAAATTGTTTAAGTTATATAGTAATCCACTAAAATGCGAATCTATATACGTGGCAATAAAATGTTTCAAAGTTTTTATACAGTAATCTAGTATGTATTTTATAAATCATAGGTATCTTTATGCAAGCAAAACGTTTATATAATATGTAAGCTATTTATAATGTATAGTGTAATGGAAGTAACTGAACTGGGTAAAAGTTTTGAATGACAACGAGATGTATATTTTGAATAGCTTCAGAGTATGTTTGATAGAAACAAATACGCGCAATTAACATGAATTTACTAATAATTATGTGCGTTGCTTAAAGTTAAGCAGAACACTAGGTTAATTTTAGTCTTGTAAACGGCCAGTTTGGTCTGTAAACTTATACTTCCTTTGATACTTTAATATGAGTAATCATTCATCAATACTATGGCATACATTGTATAGGTTAATTACGTCGTGCAAACCATAAGTACATATATGTTAGTATTAAGACAAACCATGTGTTTTACTAACAACGAAGTGAATAAATAAAAATGAAATAAATATGACTATGATGTAGTTATGAAAATTCAGATAGTACCAACGATTCAATTCATTTCTGCTTTAGGTTGTTTGCAAACCTTCGCTTGTAAAAGTAATCATGAAAATAAAAAGTCAAGTTTGGTTTGTACGTGGACTTTAAATTATATTTATTATACTGAATGAGAAGAAGAAATACTCTTTGCTACTAACTGCAAACTAAATCGCAATCACAATACAAAAGCAAATTATTATTACAATACATACTAAATTACAAATACCACTTACATTTATTTCCACCACTAAATTCGAGGGCACAATTTTATCCTAACACATATTTTAGCTTTGTTGAATAATAAAAAGTTAAGGAAATAAAATTAACACTTAAATGGAATCAATGAGATATTATAAATTCCCTCACTTAATAAATAGTAACATTTATCTTGTGTTTTAACACGGATTAACATGGAAGGGTTCATTGTTAAAATTCACTAACATTAAGTTTTCGTCCAGGTCAAGCCTCTGCACTTACAACTTCAATATTGTGTATTATGCCCTTCTATATTTAGTATGGCCTTGGTCGATCTCTTTTCCTTGAAATAACAAACATTTAAATTGATTTTCGCATTCCAATCATATTAGCATAACATTAAAAGAATAAGAACTGGGTGCATACATTCCATCTCCTCCTCTCATTGGACCACCACCCCCACGACCACGACCACCCCTATCACCTCCTCTTCCACCTCGGAATCCTCCCCTATCACCGCCTCCTCTTCCTCGGAATCCGCTTCCGCCTCGGTCACCTAAAATCAATAAAATTTCCATATTAGCTATTATGTTTAAGATAATGACACTATAATTTTCCATAGTTCAAAAAGGAGTTGGAAACTTTAAACTTTTGCGCCGAAATGATACCGAGTTAGACCCAACATTAAATTACAATTAAAAATAGATATTTCGGATTATTTTTAGCACTAGTTTAAAGAGATCTTAAGTAAGAAGGATCATATTTTAAGTCCTTTCTACAGATCAGGGAACGAGTTTCCCAGGGGCAATGAGATATTTGAGTTGTAAAATAAAGGTTTCAAAAATTCATAATGGGACACGTGTAACAGAGGCGATGGACGTATGTACAACCGGAATACAGACCAAGTGAAAAATCTCAATAATTAGCCGTATATAAGTACATTCAAGGATACTTAAAAAATAAGTTCCATACCTCCTCTCATACCACCTCGGCCACCCCTGTCTGTAATAGAAACCGAAGAACCGATTAGTACGGCAAAAGCTAAAGAAGCAAGAATAAGCGTAAAGTTTAAATACCTCCAAAGCCTCCTCTACCTCGGGGTGGTCCACCACGGTCGCTATTACCATTTCCACTGAAAGATCCGCTGCTGCCACCACCGACACCCTCTGTAAAATCAAGTAAATTCGTCAGTTCTTCTCTTAAACGCTACTGAAATACACAAACTCATTTCAAGAGAACAAATTGTATACCTGGGCGAGAAACTCCACATCGATTACATTCAGTTCTCCAACTAAAGTTGGTATTGCCACAACCGGTGTCAGGGCAGGTCCAATCACCTTCACGGCTAAATGCTATAGGACATAAGAAACACGTTTTCAAATAAGTACAAACAATCAATGAATTAAGATATTAAGTTTCTCCATAAAATTAATTTCAACAGTTACTTACGTTTTGGACCTCCACTGTCGCTGCCACCACCTCCACGGCTACCAAAACTACCTCGGTCACCTCCTCTTCCTCCACGGAAACCACCACGACCACCTCTGCCGCCGCCACTACCACCATCGGAATCACTACCACCACCGTAGCTTCCTCTTCCACCTCCACCACCACCGGAATTGTCACTGTAAGTGCTGCCGCCTCGAGTGGCCATTGACACGCTCAAGAGTTGTCCTTGAAAATCTTTTCCTAAAAATGTCATAACCAGCCAAGATAATGAAACCATGAAATACGGACAAGAAAACTAATGTAGGGACTGTGGAACACTCAAAATAATCAATTCATAGGACTCTTACCGTTAAACCAAGTAATAGCTGATCTGGCCGCATCAGGATCATCATACGTTACAGTACATTCTCCCTTGGGCTTTCCGGTTACTTTGTCCTTGTACATCCAAATTTTTGGCTTCCCAGTCCTCTTATCAATCTAATCAATTGAATGATTAAAAATATTAAGTCAACACACATGCCAGTCATCATTAATGACCCACTGCAACGTTTGGGAGTCTACAGAAAACACGATTGTTTTGATTAAAAGTACCTTAACGATTCCGATGGAGCCAAAGTACTCTGCGATTTCCTGTTCAGTTGTGTTAGGACCAAGGCCGGCAACAAAGACGCAGTTTCCTTCGGATTCGTAACCTCCGCCTCCGCCACTACTCCCATATCCTCCTGATAAAATACATTATAATTTCAATTAAATACCATTGCAATGTACAAAATATAAATTTACGCTGTTTTATGAAGAAAAATGAGTCTTTGTTGGTTTCTTGAAGCGAGGTATGACATTAAGTGACAGTTTTCATGAAAGACCCAGTTTACAATTTTACTCTTATGAGAGATTGTACATGTGAAATGATTGCCCTACTTATATATTTTCTGTCAAAAGATTTGTCGCTGAGTGAATACGTGTCCCAAACTATACCAAGAAGGCTTTGTTTGCAAGGGATATTTTCATAGCAGCCAATTTTAAAACACTTCGTCGTACATGCAAACATTTTACTACCAAAACAATTTAAGAGGAGATGAACATGGACTCATTTAATGTATCCGATCGTCAGTGCAAACTTTCAGTTATTTTGTCAACTTTAAACGCATCAGTTACTTACAAAACATTCCATTCCATACCAAGTAGCGAAGGTTTTTTTTTACATCTTTCACCTTTACTATTTGTTCATCCTGTCTGACTCAAAACGACTATTTAAAACCCAAAATTCCGTTTACTGTTACTTCTATTTAACCCAAACAATCTAGTAAATAAACGATCATTTTAAAATCTTATGATGACCTTGTTTCTCATACTTCATATTTTGTAATTAAAATAAATTCTCTAATAAAATGTTCATTGAAGTTATACACATGCTTTCTTAGCAGAATATGTTACATCAAAGTTGTAACAGTTGTAAGTTGAAGTCATGTAGAGTGTCGACGGTTTGTAATACTAGATATATGATAATTATGCGAAGCCCAAATTGGATCTTTTCTTAACATTAAATTTTACCACTACGTCTGTATGTATGATATACTTCATGTCATTGCTTACAGCTACTAAGGATTAACTTGTAACTATCAAAAATTATGATACACTCCTGAGTTCGTCATCCGTCATTTAGTTGAAGTGCATGCATTTAAAAGTTGTCGATCTGATAGTCAATTTTGTGTGATATTATTGATATATATAATTTCAGTCAAGAATTTAGAGCATTTAATGATTATTAGCTTATGAACCACGACCAAAGTTAAAGTAAATGATTTCAAATTGTCAGCGCAGCTTATAGAAAGATAATTATGAAGTCCACCAGTAGTATGACGTATGACACCTCGTTTTATCAATTTTAAATGCGGAAAACCAATTGTACAGTGTACAGCCATGTCTTTTAACAAACTCATTGTTTGTTCACCATCATTCATTCCACCAACAACACCAAATAACGACTACATCATAAAACATATATTTTGTGGTAGACAGAAGTTACTGTTTGTCAACAACGGTTACCTTTGGAAGGGTACGACCCTTGTTTAGACCCGGAGCTAAAATAGAGATAGACACAAATGATGAGTTATTTTGTTTCTTGATTTTCCATCCCAGAGAGTATTTACGCACGCCATCGACGATATCACAACACACCAACTTCTCATCAACCCATCATTCCTGCTAGAGAAGATACGCTACTTCACAAGTCTCGATTGTGATCATCAAAGAGCACCAACCATCATCATACGAACGTACCACAAACCACAATTAGCTTACAAAAGGAAGTGCGTAGGTCACTTATTTTGTAAAGCACGCCATACGTCGGAAATCGAATATTTTAAAATAAAAAGAGTCGTAAGTTATTATAAAAGGAAAGTTTAGTGATATTAATTGAGGAAAATCTAATCTTGTAGACCAATTAAAGATATTATCCATCGAGAAGGAATCAAAAATTCACGGTCAAAAAAGAAACAAAAAAGTTATCAACTGATAAGAAGAAAAAACGGAAGTTGATGATAGCAAATACGAACTTCACACGACAGTAGTAGTAGTCGTACGACCAATTTAGTGTACAAAAAAATTAATTTGTTTGTGGGACCCAGCACTCTTCCTTGACGTTATTGGTACCATACCATGTTAGCGTCATACTTAACTGCAAGCTTATAAACCTGTGACGATAAAAACAACCTTTTACCAAATTCATTAGACAACCATTTTCTCACGAATGACCATTCTTACATAATAATATAAATACATTTCTTTCAACTTGTGCAGTTTGTCATTAGTTTACTTGCGAAACATTTTGTATAGGTATTAAAGTATTAGTAACGTCTACTTTTTCAACCTAGTTATGTGCAACATTTATAAGGGGATTTGAGTATTATTTATCATTTTTACCACATTTGAAACTTTTCTGCCCTTCCAGTACAACAGGCAGTAAACCAGTACTTAAAAAACTTGAATTCCACCAACCAGTGGGAACAACTAACCATTAGTCATTAAAAATATTTCATTTAAAATACAAAAAACTATCCTATATATTTCTAATTGCTTTCCAGTTAAGAGTGAAGCTAATTAAACTTTGGCCAGCCACCCACCCAATATTTTTATTTCATCAAAATTTACTCGACGCTCATATTTTCAAAGTATATTACATCCACAGGTACACGTACCTTGTAGCAAAATTAAACAAAAAGTTCCGATAAGTCTTGTCCCTTCACTTTATATTGTTCTTTCACCTCAACACCTTTAAGATACTTCATTCTTCGACTTTAAACTCGAAATTACAGCTGTAAAGTAGCTAATAATATACATTTACGACATATTGTACCACCCAGTACTCAGTACTCAAATATTGGTCAAAGTTGTTTAGCCCCCAAAAATGTTCTATACACTTTGACTTCACATAGATAGTACTTTTCGTAGTTACATATTTCGAACTACACCCTCGAAAATAAAATACTTTTGTGCATTTCCCCTCATTCATTGTTGAAACAATGTAGTTGCCTCTATACTCAGTATATAATCCCCATTATACCTCACCCGAACGAAAACAGTTAATCGTACTTCGTTTCAATGTCCCTCAACGAATCTATTACTATTATTGATTTTATCAATCGAAATAAATACACGCTGGGATTGCTAATAAAAAGTTGACAAAGCATAAAAATGACTAAAAGGTACGCTTACTTATAGCCTCCTCCACCTCCTCCACGTCCACCGCCACCATAGCCTCCGCCTCCTGATAAAACAATAATAATAATCTGAGTTGCTTTCTGTATACATATATTACATAGAATTCCAATATATTTACTGCGATAATAATAATCAAACGCAAACCTCCGTATCCTTGCTGCTGATATCCTCCACCAGAACCACCACCTGGACCTCCATAACCTCCAGCGCCACCACTGGAGTACTGACCACCCCCTGATGGTCCACCAGCTCCATAACTACCACCCCCAGAGTTGTAGTCACCGTAGCCGCCACCAGCTGGACCTTGTCCTCCACCTTGCTGGCCATATCCACCACCATATCCACCTTATATAAAGTCAGAAATAGAAAAATTAAACCAACTATCACAGCAATCACTCAAGTCGACTCTAACGCGTTATTCTCCAAGTTCTCTTACCACCATAACCACCATATCCAGACGCATTTCCAGCCGCACCACCCCCAAAACCATCGCGTCCACCAGTAGGTGCTGGTGGTGGGGCAGGAGGGGCGTTATCGTAAGTACCAGTATTACCATATCCTCCCCAAGCTCCAGAAGACGCTCCACTTGGTGGCCCACCTACAGCTCCTCCATAACCACCACTTTGATCATATCCTCCTCCAACTGGCGGTGGGGGAGCACTATTTCCATAACCTCCTGGGGCAGATATAGGCCCTCCACCGTAACCCCCATAACCACCCGCGGCTTGACCGTAACCGGCTGCGTATTCTAAGATCAAATAGCAAATTATAAGCAAACACACAACATTTTGCGCGACAAATACAAGCCTAAACTCTATTTAACTTGGAGAAATAACTGTAGGAGATAAAATTGAAGAGAAAGCAGTTTCTAATAATTATATATTATGTTGAAGTAAGACAAAAAAAAACTTACGGCTGTCGCCCATTTTAATTGCGTTTCACACAAGAAATTCAAATGAATCAAATTACGTAGCACTTTTCAAACTATTAATATTTCAACTTGGTTAGAATATTTAAATTGTTGAAGCTTTCAAGACGCTTTTCCTGAGACGCTCAGCTCCTTGTAAACCGCAGGATCCAAGAAAGAACACTACTAAAAGCAAGTAAAGTTTACTTGATTTACGGGATACCGCACAACAAACACAAGCTTAGAGAACTAGGCGACGGCTTGGCAAAAGATGGAGGATGAAACAAGTCATTTGATTCGTCGTGGAAAGAAAGCCGAGTAATGCTCTTTTGAACAAGAAAGGGAAGAAAAAAACCAAACTGACGTTTCAGGTAATCTGCCAGACAAAGAATACAACACGCACAGTAAGCAGAATTGGAATGAATGCTACGGATTACGGAAAGGATGATGCGATGGAGATATGACATGGAAAGGATAGGGAAAAAGTATGTGCATGAATGCATTTGAATTGTTACAAACAGGCCATTAGGCAAGGTAGGTGGTGTGGTTGGTGGTGATGGTGTAGGGGAAAAGGCATGAAGACAATAGCCACGTATGCATGAAGTCCAAAGCATACACTTTGATTTGTCAATGAGTTAAAAGTGTGCGCCAATTTCGGAATTGGGATTACTTCTTACTACACATATCTGTACTTTTGGTACTTTGAAATGATAAGCTGCCCGACAGGTGGAAATATGCTAACAAACAATACTATCTTGTTTTGACGTCTTCTGAAATGATGACATTAGAGGTGGTGGTGAAAGTTGGTCGATAAAGATTCTCCATTTAGTGTGGTGTTAAAGGTGCTTATTATTTAAATAGTCTTCAAGTTGTCAATTTAGTCGGTCAGCTTTCTTTTCTTTCCGGTGAGTGTTTAATTTTTTTGTGGGTTTTTAATAAGTCATCTGGTAGTTGTTTATGTTGAGTTATGTCAATGTTACCGATCATATGGTTAGGAATTAGTGAAGTGTTAAATCAGTAATACATGTGTGTTTGAATTTTAGTTTAATTTTTGTGGTTATTTAGTAAACTGGCACAAGTAGATGTGATGTGTTTGCATTTAAGTGCCGCAAGTTATCAAGAGGGCTAATTTGATTTTGTTTTATTTTTTTATTTTAACAGCGTGAGCGTATTCATTTTAAGACAGAATTTAAAATGAAGCTGGACACGTCCATATTGTCCAGACATCTATCCTCGTTGTCAGTTATCCTTTTAGTCAGTCTTTTACTGCTTAATGATGTGAGCGCACTGATGTTTCATCTGCAACCCAGCGCACAAAAGTGTTTGAGGGAAGAGATTCATAAAGATGTACTTGTATCCGGCGACTATGAAATCACTGAAGTTCCTGGACAAACAGTGGATCTAGCGGTAAGCAATATTGAATTTCGAATAAGAGTTTTGT
>JAQFZH010003799.1:0-13141 GCA_034695485.1 Entomobrya nivalis | reverse complement strand
TACAACTTTAACTACAATTGCCGGCGGAGCCGGCCACCAAACCTAAAACTTTCCTAACGGGTTTACCGGTTTTATTTTCACTTGAAAACAGGATATGGGTGGATCATGATGACACGAGCGCGCATGTTGGCGAACTTTAATCATGTAGCTTATTTTTCTTGCTGGTTATGCTCATGTCTGCCATCATTGATTCTATATGATATGTCGAATTTTTCCAAACTTTATTCGTAATATCTATACTGAGCTATATATTAGTAGTAAGGTGACAATTGTCACATAGCAGCTCAAATTGTGATTTTACGTGTTTAGTTTTTTTTTGGAAAGAGACTTGAGCTACCACGTCTCCAACATACTTCTATTTCATTCTCTATTTATTTAACTTAAATCGAAAAGCAGCAAATATAAACTAAGTGTGATTTTTTGGTCGTGGCTGTATGATACGCTTAAGCATTCTTTTGAAATGCCAATATGTTCAACAATATAGACATATTACTAGAGCCCAGTATTGGAATTGCTATGAATAATTTAGTGCAAAAAGATTGATTTCAGAACTTCCGTAATTTATCTTCCAACCTGTATTGATGAGCTTATACGGCTAGCTTGTTTTTTTAAATAGGCTACGATTAGCCAACTATACTCCAAAACGTAGTTAAAAAACTCTTTAAGGACAACACAATATTCGAGTAGTTCAACTTTAGACAAGCAGTTCATACGTGTTTTCTTAAAATTACAATATTGTTTTCCCTGACAATTTTTAACAATGACGCTATAGTATAAATTTTAGTGTTTAAGGATATTCCATTTATATAACAAAAATATTTCAAATTCAGTATTCAAATACATAAATTTAACAAAAATGTAATGCAAGAAACCTTATTGTTCCTTGTCGTAAAGAAGTTCTAAGACATCAAGAATTAAATTTGTGTTTCGAGATAAAAAAAACTTCACTTTAAACCGACGAACCTGAAATTTTGCAAAACAAATGGAACATGTGTGTTGGTAGTTATACTGTACCAGTGTTGAAGCTTTTGAAGAAGTTTTCTTGATAACTGGCTTTATTAATCCGGACTCAGGATTTAAATAAAAATTATATTTTTTACCGACTTATCAATGCAGCGTATATTAATCGTCTAAGCATAGTTCAGCAAGAAATATTACTTATATGCTAAAACAAATTTAACAACGTATTTATTTCACTTAACAGAATTTCTACAAAAACTTGGACATTTAAGAAATGGAATCTTCTACTTCACATATTTTATCACTTAATATTTTGATACTTCCATTTAATACCAATTTGGTCTGTGGTGAAAACAACAAGACAATTACATTTAAGTACACTCTTACCACAAAACTTGTGCATTCAATGCCATTATCAGACTCGACGTCAAAATACCTTTTGCTCTCAATACCAAAACAATCCGGGGTTATACAAAAATACATCGAAAATGTTCACTCCGCAAAAACCTTTCAAAACTCCCCAAAAATTGTAGAAAACTTATACTCAACTTTCAAACATTTTATTGACGACAATTGCCGCATTGTGATAAACAACTTTGAATGCTCCGACATCCACCCCAAACTTGAGTTTCCTGTGATTCTCAGAAGATTTGAGATAGCTATTGGCATCGTAAAATATTTAAACCCATTAAATCAATATGAAACGGGCCGAGAAAAAGGTATCATTTGGATCCCATCTCTTACCAAATTTAATGGCAACTTCTCCAAAGATTGGCCAAAGGACAGTTACGATTTTCATTCGAGAGAAGACTGTCCAATTTTTGAACACGTTTATTCACTTTGGCCAACAGATGTTAAAAGTGGTCACTGTGTAGGTCTCAATCCACCCAACTTTATTATCTCATCAAAGCCATGGCAATGCGAAATCAAAGTGGAGTTATTTATGCCCGATAATCTACTTCGTCTTGGAAAATACACAGAAATTTTTAGTAATCTGGGATCGTCAAGATCCAGAAGTCTTCCAAGTTTGAGACCTCCAGTCCATGTATTAGTTGATACAAAAGCAAGTGTTGAAGAATACGATTGGGTATCCTTGGCAGCTTGGACTGTAAAAAGGAACTTGGTATATTCAGGTTATCGTGATGAAGCACATATCATTAATGACGTACAAGTTACTGGTCATGTCAACTGCAAATACGATATTCAGATGAAATTCAAAACTAACGTCGAATGCAATATCGAAAAGTGGAACGTAATTTACCCATGCCCAGAATGTGGACAGTTAATATCAGTTAATCCATTGCAATTGGAATTTCTCTCATTTAACCATATAACATATTTAGAAAGGGCTCAAAAATTTGTGGGGTTCCCATCATTTATCGACAGTCATTTAACCGCAAAGTTAAATTTGGGTTATTACATTGGGTATTATGTCGGAAAGGAAGCTGAATTAATTAAAATGCCGCTAAAAAATCTGCACAAGTTGAAACTAAGCTTTTCAGGAAAGTTGGAAATGCTTGGGTTTGCCTATGCGTCGCTTTATACTGATTGTTTCGGAAATTTAACCTCATATGATACACAACCAGTAACAATTCAAAAGCCGGACAACCAGTATTTTACAGATTATTTTGTAATATATATTAATATAGTAGAAGCTCAAAACGATATTTACGACAGCACACATCGGATCAACAATGTGTTTGGGAATCTCCACTTTGTCAGCTGTGGCTCACGAGGAGTCGAGTCCTTCCCATTTCTCAAGTTTGTATCCGTATTTGAGTGGAAAATTTGGGTATTTATTTTCGTATTCACAATTTTGCTGTCCGTTGCAATTGTTAAGTTGTACAAACAAAGTTGCAGGTCTCCCTTAATTTGGATCGGTACTCTGGGCATAGTTAAAGTTTTGCTGGAGCAGGGGAACCCTTTTCCAGCAAATTTTGAGAAAAGCAGAGAAATGAGGTATTTGATAAGTGGAATGCTCCTCGCTGGATTGGTTATAAGCAATGCGTTTAAGAGTGAGAATGTGTATAATATTGTGCTACCCAGGCTACAGATTAGCTATTATAATATGGACGAGCTTATCCAAGATAACATTACTGTGTACAGTCGGATTACAGTATTTTATTACTTTGAAAAGAGCTGAAATGATAGATTTGGGCTAGATTTAATATTACGTTTTACAGAAATTTATCATTTTCTCTTTAATCAAAAAGTGTCGGTGGAAGTGGAAAATGCTCAAAAATACTCTCGAATGCATCCAAAGGCTATCGTGCAATAAAAGAACCTTTGAATTATATAAATGACTTTGTTAGAAGTGGTCTTATAAGTGATGACATGTTGGTTAAGCTTGTGTATGGAAATTGGTTAGACAAGAATTTTATTGGAAGACAGGAAGATTTGATTTTCAGTGATTTAAATAATTGTAGCAAAACTGCGTGGATGTTGCCAAATTATTTGGCACAAATTTCACATCGGTCAGTCAAAATGTCCGGAAAACATTCTGATGTTAGTGTTACTGCTTATACATCACCTGAACTTGGTGTTCTGTTTCATCAATCGTATGTGCCATCATCAATCCTTCGCCAATTTTCTTTGATTCAAAACACTGCTTTGTTTGAGTGGTGGCCTAAATTTATTAATAGATCGGATCTCAATATGGCTAATGCATATACTCCCACAGTACCAAACATGTCGGGAAATATTCTTATAATATTTGTTTTTCTGGCTGGAGGTGTGGCAGTTTCACTGGTCTGCTTTGTTTTGGAAATCTGGAGAACGATAATGCGGCTCGGCGTAGTATCATTTAAATTTTGTTCAACCAATTTAAGAAAAAATGCCATTTTATACAAGGGATTTACTGAAAAATGTCATGTTTAATCGTTTTATTTGCAGAGTATTAAAATAAGTTCGAATTAAAAAATTATATAGTGCCACATACGAACTGAACGAAATTTAATTAGCTGGATTATGAAAAAATGTATCGTCATAATAGTTGCATTTGATATTTATACACATATAAAGTGTACTCATATAAAATTTACTAATGTTGACCCGATTTATTTTACCACGCTGTTGAACTCCAGCAGATTTGTATAACATTGCATGTTTAGCTCTTCGATTGTTAATATAAATTGATAACATTTTATGCTATTTGTTTCTAAGCCTTGCTATGGAGTGTACATATGTTTCGCTAAAAGAATGCTTACAAACATTTAGATTTTAAGATGACTATGCTACTTATTAGGATAAGCGAATAAGAATTATGGCTTCATAATATAAAGGAAATGTGGTAAGGAACCCAAAACTTTGAGATAAATATTAAAGAAAATTAGGGAACGGCTGCTTAAATGTAGCTTATTTTATCCTCTTAGTCCAATTCAATTATTTTAAAAGTTAAATATCAGCTTTACAGTAAATATGTGGCGTTTATTGTGTTTATCATTACACAATAACCTAACAAACAATTACAATTACTATTGAATGTAAATATTAGAAAATATCCCAACTAACGATAATCATAATAAATTGTTCATAATATGATTATTAATAACTATTGTTTCAATTTCATATGAAGCAGATAAATATTTTAATTAAAGTTAATTTTGTTTTTTCGATTGACATTGCCATTTTTTGTCTTTATTATCAAATAACATTATTTGACATCAAAACATTCTTAGACTTAACCAACTCGGATTTACCACAAATCTGAATGCTTTAAATCATCAACTCAAATTCAGATAATATCGAGACATTGGCAGTCTTAAATATTACTTCCATTCACCATTAATAAATTTGCAGCGATGTATATCAAAAGCTCAAGAATATTCAGAGTAGTTAGCTCATCTACAAAATTTGCAGAGCTGATTCTGATTTTGAGTGGTGAGCAAGATTTATAAAACCTTTTTTCCCAATTTCGATCACGACATAGTACACCTGCCAAGTTATGACTGGATTGCAAGCTCAGCAACAATATTTTGGACTTTTGATATACCATCGCCTTTTGACCAAATACTATCATAATGCACATGGAACATTCCAAGGTTAGAAAACCTAAAGTTACAACAAAGCCAAAACTAGAATTTTTACTTGCAACGAGTTTCGACAAAGCTATAGCTTCACCTAATACGTGATAACAACTTATATGTATGTATGTACATTGTACAACGTAATCTAAAAAATCAAATGGAGATCGTTTTCAATATTTAATGAAATATTACGTTGTTCACTTAGACTTCTCAATATCTTTAATCCGAATTTGGTCATCACCGTATAACTATCGTCATATATTAAGCACTCCAGTTTTTACTAGTACACTTATTACAAAGTATTTTTTTATGACGGCCCAAATTCTGAGACTTTATAGAAATTACCTAAAAATTTCCGGCCTTTGTCATTCTGTTCCCTTGGAGTGGTTTCTTCCAACTGCTCCAATATATTCAAACAATCTCTTACGTGTCGTACAGAACAGCAATTTTGAAAAACGTTTAATACGGAAGTCATATTTGGCGGCGGCGACGGTTGTGCTTTTATTAATTCAAGGAATATACTCATCTTACAATAATCCCGCTGATCAATTAATTTTATTTTAGCTGATAATCCTAATAATTACAACTAGTTCGTTTTACCTTTACGTGTGTCGTAAAAAGGCATTTAAAATTTCTGAGCTTATAAACGCTTTCATTCAGTTTGAATATATGTACCTTAAGGAGCGAGCGACTTAATTTGTGAGCGCCATGAAAGATTTTTTGAAAATGTCTAAACCCTTAAATGTCAATTAAACTGTGCTCTATTAGCTGTTACCTTCAGTTTTATTTAAAAATGTCTGTGTGTAAAAGAATTTCAGAATCTAGATCATTTGTTAAAAACCGAAATTCCTTGACACACAGACATCTTTTAATTAAACAGAAGGTACCAGCTGATAGAGCACAGTTAAGTTGACATTTAAGGGTAAAGACATTTTCAAAAAATCATTCATGGCGCTCACAAATTAAGTTTTTGTTAAATAACTGCCATGGCAACTGAAAAATCCGAACGGGGCAAGTTGAGATGCTGTAATGGGGCGTTAAAGTCGTAAGAAAACTTGCTGACTTGCAAATGCAACAAATTTTTGTATGACTTTTGCAAAGGTAGTTATTCAAGACGTTACACCGATTGGAGCTGTATTTAAATTGCATTTTAATAATCCATGGAAACCATCCTTGGTAGGATATTGGCTGATACCCAGACAAGCCCATAACACAGAAAATGACACTTTAACTGATTGCATTGCCATAGGAACTAGATTAGTTGTGCTGTTGTACAACTACTGGAATTGGAATTTCTTGATTGTTCCTTTAAATTTTATAGTTGTTTGTATAGTTTTATTTAAGTTTTATAGTTTAATAGCTTTGTAACTTCAGCTCATTTATTTTACTTGACTGTATTAAAATGTAAGCAAACAGTATACTTTTTTTAATGAAGAAATATAAAACGTATTCACTCATTTATTTATTTGAGAAGATTTACAGATTTATGTTGCAAATCAACAAGCAAGGACGGATTAATTTACAAACGAGCTCTTGTATTTAGGCACATTCAGCTGTTAACTGTACTTTTAAATGGAATTCAAAAGGGAGCACCAATACTTGCAGCTATTTCTGCACTCATCTTATGTGGAGCTTTAGCTTTGTCAAAACTTGTGACAATTAAAAGTTCTAGCTTTGGCTTTGTTCTAACTTTAGGATTTCTAACGTTGGAATCTTTCATGTGCATTTTGATAGTGTTTGGTCAGATGGCGATAGTATATCAAAAGTCAAACTTGTTGCTAACGAACATGGAAAATATATACATGTCGCCAGCAAGTAATATTTAAGAGAATTAGTAAATTTATATGATGTGATTTGAATAGTAAAATGAATGTGATGGTCCAAAACATTAGAATACGTGGTTAATATAAATGGATTAAGTCTAAGTAAGCCTTGATCCACAAAGATATTTTTATTAAAAAACTATAAAATGGGTAGTTTTTATAAGACACTTGCAATGCCTTTAATCAATCATATTCAAACTTATATATAAATAAATATATCTACTTTATTTGGAATGCCATGTCGTTTTGTAACAACATTGATTAGTGATTAGTATATATGGGATGAATAGTTTATTAAGATTATTTGACAAATAAAGTAAAGAGAGTAATTGCAATTATGTTCATTCAGTAAGTCTAAACAGTTATACCCAAGTATTACTCTTCGGTATCTCTATATAGCTTAAATTCATGGACATTTAAAATCGATGTAGATTATATACAATTTCCAGTGTCATTTAACTACTTTATGAAAACCATGAGTTTGTACATAGGTTTGTGCGGATGTCAAATTTTTTCTGGAATTTAGAAAATATGTGTTGAATTATTTTCACTCAGAGAAAAGATATTGGTATATAATTATCACACGCGCTCGCATGTTGGCCAATTGTAGCATGTGGCTTAACTTTAGTTCCTATCTGCATTCCTATTTTTCTACATGGGGTGGCATTCGTTCCAAACTTTGTTCTAGGATTCATTTATTTCGAAAGGTTATAATGGCAAAACAATATCTCGAAAAGGGTAACTGTGGATATATGTCAACATGAAATTTACATTTGCCCTTAAACGTATTGACAGGTAAGGAAAATATAACCACCGGGCACGTGGACATGATGAATGATTGATTAAAAAAATACGCAAAAGAAACAAAAATGTAAAGAACTGTGTATGTGAATGCCAACCTAACATTATATGTCACGACACATTTTGCTCCTAAAAATTAGAATATTTCGAAAGTTAAGAATGCAGTAATCCCTTCGAACTCTACATCGTCATTAAGTCACGAGTTATTTAGTCTGGTCGTCTGTCATGTCTACAGATTATTTGGTATTTAGGTCAAAACCCTTTCATAATATATATCTAAGCCTCGTGAAGGAATTGCTTTTTTAAACCCTTACATAACCACAGAAAGAATGTTATTCAAAAGCTTAACCAGTCTTTTGATTGTGCAAAAAGCTTAAAAAAATTACAAAATTAATAAACATTCTATTCGCGGCATACTAACATTCCTATTTTCTTCTTTGGCTTCTTTATATGCTCCAATTGCCATGTCGTTAAAAAAATGTTTGCGTCATTCATTCCAGGGCAATACGATATCACGAAGTATGTAATTATTTCTTGAATATCACCTGTTAAACTAATTACTTTGGAATTCCCTTGAAACCTCTATTTGTTCAACTGCTTGATGATAAGGTTTAACCAGTTGGGCAGAGCTCATTGCTTCATATTGTGTTTTTCAAAACAGTTGTCGACTTAGAATTTTAAAATGCTCATTGCACAAAACCTTTTGTTCCCATTTCACTTAATGGTCAGGGTGTACAGTAAAATTACAACATTGATGTATACCCAACCACCCGATAAAATTGAGAAAAACAAGGGATATTTTGCATTATCTGTCCACGCAGTAGCACTCTTTCCATCTCAAATTGCAGCTTCCATCCTCTTTGCTGTTTTAATTCTTGCACAAATTGTCCACCAGGTAAAATTCACGGAGAAAAGTCAAAGTATAACCATGGTACCCAGTATACTGTTTCTGTTAAGTCTCGTGACACACATTCCTCAGCTTATAGCGCACTACAATAAACGCTACGAATTTTGTGCTTGTTTCAGTGCGTTTGTGGATTTTGAAAGGCGTCATAATCGTAAATATTTTAAACATTTTTAATAATATAGGTTATTTTAATTAAAACTAACATATTCTTGCTTGTGTATTTGTTTAGCCAATGGGTGGCTACCAATTGAAGCAAAAGTTGGAGGTGGGCATCGAATTCGCAGATATATTTACATTATGCTTGCAATCGGAATCACAGTTCCGTTAAGCCACTGGAAAAATCAAATCGACACTCCGTGTTTTCCTGGTAACCTTGGCTACTTATTTCTGTCGGAATGCTCTGGAGACCCGAAACCGAACCAATTGGATAACATTCAGAAAGTAACCATGTCTAGTATATCAGCAATTTTGTATTTGTTTACAACAGCAACTGTATTTATTCAGTATATTGTACTCGTAATACAACCGTATTGCATTATGAACTATTTGAGGCTTTTTATGACTAAAATGGATGGCGAACTGGAGCGCGCTAAAAAAGGAATAAACAATAACAAAGAGGTTGACCAGCTATTTCTCATGTATCGGGAAATTGAACTGTTGGTTGGGTATTTAAATTGGTTTTATGGAGGAACATTGATCGTGTCGTATGTAGTGGACAGCTCGTGTGCCCTGATAATATCTCTGTATACCGTTTTGGGACTGTACAAGGAGATGCCACTGGTAATAATTCTGAATTGCTTGGTTCTAGTTTTTATGCCAATTGCGGCATTGAAAGATTTCGATGACTGTAGATGTGGAATTTTCAAAACGTCAAAAGCGCTGATTAAAACTGTTACGAAGAATATGGTTGTAAAAACTCAGAGGCGTCAACGGCGAAAGACACGGAGCTGGCGTGTGTTGAGAATGTACATGGGTTCGACTAATTACTATGACGAGACAACGCCGTTAATTTTGGGGAATTTCTTTGTCCAACAAACAATTTCCCTACTATTATTGTAGAACTTTACAAAAATAAAACCAAGCGATGTTTGTGTTTGGTGAGCACCAAGAATTGCAATAGATCGTCTTGTTAAATTCCCATTAAAACTTTGTTAAGCGATTAAATTAAATACTTAGCAACGTCAAACTTTTTTAGCTTAGCAGCTGTTAAGCACATATAGTAAATGCTAATACATTGTATTGTGAAGCAATATAATTCATCTGAGAAAGTTTAAAGTGTAGGCAGTTTCTAAACTAGTTTCCTTTTGCCGACTTTATTTGACAAAATTTCAATGAGCCTTAAAATATTTCTGCAGCTAAAAATATTTGCAAATATTTATATATTCCGTCTTAATTGAAAAAAAGTAATATAATAATATTATTTATTAAAACTATTGAATGAATGCATATTAAGTATAGGATAGTATAGTTTCTAGTATATATTGAGTGAATTTAATCGAATAAATGTTGTTTAAAAGCCTTGTCCAACTTATTTCGCACTTCAAGCAAACTGAAAACGTAAATGGGGTTTTAAACGTAATTGCTGGTAAATGCTTTGAAAACTGAAACATAATTTTTTTTAATGAAAAGAAAATTGGATTTTCGTTGAATTGGAATTGGAAAAATTGAATAATTTTTTACAATGGTTTAAATATTTCATGGATTGATCAGCAAAAGCACATTTGTTAGGTTTGTCATCAAAACGCTAAGAAAACCAATTGGTGTATCCTTATTGAGTATAAACTGTTCCCGAATCTAATCGGCAGCATCTGTTGAGAACACCATACCAGGTAACTATAGTACTTGCTGCTTTTTCTGTTATAGCTATGATACATGGCCTGTTTTTGTGCCACAAATTTCTGACTTGAATCACTCAGCTCTATGGCACATGGCAAAAGCAAAACTACACCAAAAATTGCCATTACTGCCATTACTAAAAATACCAAAGTAATGTATATCGGCAGTGTGCCATAACATTTAATTATTATCCATAACAAAGTGGTGATTACAACTTGGCTTGCTAAAATCAGAAGAGCAGCCACATAACGCATGAAATAATCGCCAGTTTTCAATAAAACTCTAAGCTGATTGTATAAAAAGATAGTGGTCCTTTCTGAATTGTTTAGGACTAACTGTCTTACTATTTGCCGAAGACATTTTACCATTGTAAGTATAAAGCAGAAAGAAATATATAAAAGCAAGCAACTAAATCTTAAAAATTCATAGGTGCAGAAAAAGGACAAAGATGCTCTGGCTAGAATGACTAAGTTTACCACAAATAAACTCTGTTGTTTACTTTGCCCTAGAAGTAATTCGAAAATGTGGTAAAATGGGTCAATCTTGATTAAAAAGGCAACAGCCGGCATTACTGCAAGTCCTACTGCGGCCGCAAGATGAAGAGCAACAAGGAATATACCAGGCCAATCTGTAGATTTTCTCCCGGAAGCATGGTAATCTGAAAATACACAAAATTTAAAAAAAACATGTAGGCCAACATTTAAAAATCATAAACTCTTTCAAGAAATCGGCTTACAAGTACGTTCAAGGACAAATATTTGGTTAAAATATGCTTTGGTCTCAGGGGATTTAGAGTAAACGATGTATACTACAATTTCTAGAAAGGCACAGGATCCCAGAAATATACAATAGAATATTTCCACCGTTGGAACGTTTTGAATTATTTGGTACAATTTAAATAATGGAAGGAGCACACATGAGCCAAATCCAATTACGAATGATAATACTACAAGAGCAAATATAAAGGGAATGTATCGAAATTTAAAAACACTGTCAACATTTGCCGAAACTTTTCCGTTTTCAACTGTTAGAGTAAGGGGATATGGGTACAAGGTGTGAAACATGAGTTTGTGTATTTTGTAGGCTTGAACTACAAGTGGTGTGATAATTGTATTTGGGTTTTGAGTCATGATTTGACTTGGAAATAGATTGAAATATGGTTTAGCTTTGCGCAGCTAAACTATGTTTCTTCCAAAACGAAGACTAACTATTGTATCAAGTTGCTACAATTTAGGAAACAGTCCTGTTTGTCATGCAAACCTTTTCAAGAATTTTTCCAGGGATTTCTTTTAGGTTTTGTTCAATGCTTTGTTCAATCCGTTCCTCCCTTTCTGAAGAAAATACTAGAATTTACTAATGTAATCTTTTTAGCATATAATTGCATGATATGTAATTTCACATTACATACATTACTAATGTTCTATTTTACAACTTACAAGACATGCGATTTTTGGCATGGCATAACTTAAAATGTACATTTAGATGAAAGGATTATTTAAAACCTTGAAAAAAATCGAGGTTAAAAAATAGTAGATGGACTGCTTTAAACCCAAATAAATTAATACTTATAAGACTGAATTTTGCAGCCAATTATCCACACAAGCCATATATTTCGCATTGTTAGAACTTCCCAGATTATAAAAGTCAAATGTATAATTTATATAAACTTGGCCAAATATCATTATAAGTGCGATGGCCACCGAATTGATAGCAAAATTTTAAGTATATTGGAAGCCAATAATATATACTTCATTCTGATACAAAAATGAACTTGTTGATCATTATTTTGGGGCAAGTGAAGATTATTTAGTAGAACAATACAAAAATAGAAAAGTCTCTATTAAATCTAAATAAAATCAGGTAAATGGAACGATTAAAGGTATGGATAAGCATTTCTTATAAGGTGAATCCAAAATAAGTTCAAATATAAAGTAAAATGAATCCAATTGAGTTAAAACGACAATAGGAGGCAAAAAAGAACACAAATATAAGTAAAAAAAATAAAAAGATAGCATGAATATTCCAGGCCAAACGGTCGATCAAAGAAACACATAAATTCCTTCAAAATAAAATCAAAACCTTTAGCTTTCTTCAGCAATGTATAATATACGAGTAAATATAATATTCAATCTTTTTAACTATATGAATACAGTTCCGTTTATAGTAGTAAAACCCCATACCTATACTAGTGATGTCTTACAAACGATGTAAATATTATACCTATTTTAATGAATAAATGGGTTGAAATTTTCTCTCATTTCAATTTTCTTTGTTCGATTTACATTTTTTTATTCTAATCAAAGTATTGTTATGTTTGGTTTAACATTTGTTTACAATCCATTTTATTACCTTTTGTAACGTAGTGCATGTATACATGGGTCTAGATACTTAAGAGCATTTACAAAAATTCTGTAAAATTTGTCTCTACCAATCATCAGCCAAAATGTCATGTTTCGTATTTTGATAAGCAATAAATTAAATAGTCTTCTTGTAATTCCAAAGATCCTTCTCCATGTTTCCAAAATAAAGCAAATTGTTGCAATTAAAATACCAATAAACAAAAACACATATATTATTGGTGGTGTCGGGTGAATAACTTCATTTTCTAAAAGGTCTGATCTATTTATAAATTTAGGCCACCACTCAAGCAAACCAGTTTGAGCAATCAAAGAAAAACGTTGAAGTATCGACGATGGCACATACGATTTTAATTATGCAAAACTCACATGTTGCTTTGCATAAGCATTTACGCTAATGTCCGAATGTTTTTCCGACTTTTTGAGTAATCG
>JAQFZH010003798.1:0-13141 GCA_034695485.1 Entomobrya nivalis | reverse complement strand
AAAGCTGAAGAAGTCAAAGAAAATCGAATTGTTTCCAAGGAGGCAATTGAAAATGCCGACCCTTATGGAGGTAAGAATAACAAATTCATTTATGTATGCATCGTAAAAAATATGTATTTCAACTGATTTTTGTAAACTACTAAAAATTTCTTTCTTTTTCTCAGCCAACGTAATCGGTTCGGTGAAAGTTTACGCCGGAAGTAAAGGTGATGATGGAGCTGGTGGAGCTGGGGCAAATGGAGGTGGCGATGGAGCTGGAGGAAATGGAGGAGGGGGAGGGCATGGAATAAAGATTTAATTATTGTTTAAAAAATACGAAATTAAATTTGCAGTTTACCTTTTATCACTTTGTAACAAATAAAATTCTTTAACTAAAATAAAAACTTAACTATACAGTTATGTAATAAGATGTAAAGTTATATAATGAATTCATTCAATCAAATCATACTAAATTGTAAAACTAAACGAAATAAAATATAAATAGTTTCATCTTAATAATCCGATTTATCATAACCACTTGTATTACAAATCCTTGCACCTACTACGTATCGTGTGCCATAAAACCAACGTAATATGGAAACTTGTTGAAAAAAATCGGACGGAAAAATCGCAAATATTTAAGTTTCTGTCATGCATTCATTAGTACATTTTTAAACATTGATATAAGTATTAGATTTTCTTGGGGGATACGTTTTTGTGATAAGAAAACCTATAGTTTAAAAATATACATATGCATTATTATTTGTTATCAACGGTCATTTATAGTTAATTAATTATGCGCACTTACTATCCAAAAATATTTTACGTATGTTGGATTTCCCCAATTATGTTAAGTTTTGCACAAATTGCTGTTATTTAAAATACTAACTACATTTTAATGACATTGATTACAATATTTTTAGTATATTAGTCATTACACATAAATGATAATTATTTTTTAAAGTTTACTTGGTTGGGTGAGTTATATTTAAACGGATAGTCCACTTTTGACATTTGTAACGCAACAGCACAAGATGGTTAAAGCAGTCGCGATATTTCTGATGGGAGCTGGTATGCTTCTTGTACTTACGGAAGCCTTGCCAGCAAAAAGCAGCGATGTAGCTCCCAGAGTTGCTATTGAAGATAGTAACTCACAAGGAGGTAATATTAATAAAATATTATTTATTTAAAAACTCTTACTTAAATATGCATAATTTTTTGATGAACATTTAGCCAACGTGATTGGTTCCCTGGCGGTTTATGGAGGAACTAGAGGTGGATCTAGAGGAGCAGGTGGTGGCGCTAACGGAGGTGGTGGAGGAGCTGGAGAAAATGGTGGGGGTGGTGGAGGTGGAATCAAAATCGGAAACTGAATAAAAAATTGTATCAAGTTTCCCCAAAACAATATAATTATTTTATGCTAATAAAATCCAATTATATTCAATGCAGATTATTAATAAAAAATTAAAATGGTAAAATAACCAAAAAAATAAATTAAAGTCTTGGCTTAAAAATCACCAAAAATAATGATGGTATTATTGCATGTTAAGGTAAACTTTGTAGCAATTATTGCTACCAACACTTTCATACATTTAGCATGTGGATGAACTAATGAGTATGCTTATCATTTACAGCGTCTCTTATTTCATGCACGTCATAAGCAAAGTTAAATTATTATTTCCAGACGAATTTTTATTTTTGAATAGAGTTTCGAATTTAGTAAAGTTTTTATTTTAGAAACCTAATTAAATGAATAAAAACCAATTGAGTCAAATAAGTTGCTTAGGTTACATTTCTTTTTAAATTTTCATAGATGAGCCAGCCATCTACTTTCCTCCAGGTCCAAGAACAAATCTCCTAACACGTCCTCCCCCTCCACCACCGCCTCCTCCGGATCCTCCTCCTCCTCCGCCGCCACCTCCACCAAAGCTACTACCAAAGAATCTCCTCACACGACCACCACCTCCTCCACCGCCTCCTCCTCCGAATCCACCCCCTCCTCCACCACCACCACCTCCACCAAAGCTACTACCAAAGAATCTCTTGACACGTCCACCACCTCCACCACCGCCTCCACCTCCAAGTCCACCACCTCCTCCGCCCCCACCTCCACCACTGCTAAAACTACCAAAGAATCTCTTCTCACGACCACCCTGACGAACGTCACAAGAAGCGTAAGTCAGACAAGCCAGTACAACCCCCAGAAACAGTAAAATGGCAGCAGTCTTCATTTTTATTTTCGGATAGCTCGAAAAATTTACTTGAAGTTCCAACTGAACATGATTTCAAATATATTGTCTCCAGCTTATATACTGGTGTCCTCATAATAATGGTCTCTTGGTTGGCGCAATAATTATTTATTTATGAGTTTGAAAACTTCCAAATTTCTGAGAACTACCTAAACTACTAATTCAACATGACGTCCATTCATTCATTCAAATTGAACAAATATACTTAGGTCTTCATGGAAAAACTTAAACAATTATCCAAAAAATACATGAAGTGACATTTTCTTTCAAGGAATCAATTGTCCTTATCTAAATATTTTTTGGCATCATAATTGATACCTGGAACCATAATAACCGCCGTACTTTCAAGTCAGTGTTTTTTTTCGTAGTAGCTATTTATTTACATGTCAACTTGGTCTTAAAAACGAATCCAAAAAAATGTCACTATGTATGACTCCCACATTAGAATATTTACCAACCCATTATAATGACGGTAGTCACGTGCCACGTTACTCATGTTAGTCAATGATTTAAGTAAATACGCTTCTTTGAAATGAATCATTTATTCGGTAAAGCATTGCACGCGTGATTAGTATCACGTGATGATGAAAATTTCGTTTGAAAAGCTCATTAGTCTTATCGAATCAATACTGTCGTCCTTCATTTCACCTTACACATTATCCATTGCGGTTTCACCTTTAGCTTTGGCTAATATTTTGACATTTTGAGAATTTTTTTTTGGTGATATGGTTTTTTGATGCAATTTTTGGATTTTGAAAAATCAGTGGAAAAATATTATTTGGCAAGAAATATATTTTTTTATTGAAGGTTTAAGTTTCTTTTACAGTTTAAAAATAATTGTTACTATTATTTGGTAGCCATAGTGGAAACGTTCAATAAATCCGAATTTCTGTAAAGTTTCCCAGGTCGGCTGCATGGGGTTATTCAAAACCAAAATCATTTGGATCAGCAACCAAACGTTTTACTCGACCACTGCCACCTCCCCCTCCACCACCTCCAAACAGCCCTCCACCGCCTCCTCCATTCTTGCTAAAAAGGCAGCCAGAAACTTGTTCGTTCATTAAAGTCAGAAAGACAATAACGAACACAAATAGGAAATTTGCAAAAAACTTCATAGTTTACGGAGGAATATAAATCAGAAAATTGAAATGGAAAAGTCAATAGCGTTTCTTTGAATGGATAAGAGCTGAACAAGCTTTCAAATCAATCTGAACAAATTTTCTATTTGAACCATTCGTTTGACAAGGTTCGAAGCTTAGAATTGAAATATTTAAATATGGGATCTCACCCAAATAATAAGTTATGAGTCATTTTTCACAAGCTAATTAGCCACCTCATTCGTCTATCACCAAACATGTGTCACTCATTCAGTACCATCTTACACTGAGTGAGTCAACATGCTCATTAGTGAAATGTAAAGTCATAATAATGACATGCCATACAAGTTACACATTTCTCTACTAATAATTTATACTCGAAACGATGTATTCTATTTTGAAACTGATACATTAAAAGGAAGCTCATTGCGGAAATTTGTGAATTGTGGTACATGCTTGTAGTCTATGTATGTATGTATCTGTTGAACATCTCAACGCAACTACACTCTTCATCTACTTTGTTCATGGAAACGTTCTCTGAAAATTATCCGTATAGGGTAACCATGTAAGCATCAAAAATATATTAGCGTGCCTAATCATCTCGCTCTGGGTTTGGTATGTCTGTGTGAATTGCATAGCAACGTTGCTAAATTCCTGAACAAAGCATAAAGCTTCTAGACCAGCCCTCTAAGCATACTCGGTTAGTACCAAGACCAAGATCGTTTTTTTTTTGTGATTTTCACAATTTTCACCCCGTATGGTATTGAGTACCAGGTACTGCCATCAATTAAAATGACAACGACAATTGGACTTTAACGAGTGAAATTTTAGGATATTTACTCAAAAGTGATGATAGATCGGAGTTAATAAAAACGTATATGTATCTTAGAAGCCCAGCCATACATACATTAGCTTAGCTGGCTGTACCGATGTAAAGAAGCAGAGTCGTGTATTATTACATATATTTCGAAGACTAGTACTGCTAATTAGTTTTTTTCCCATTTGGGAGAATACTATGTTGGATATGTTTTGAGAAGAAAAAATAATAATATATGTTGATGCAGCAAGCTTTACTTTTTATGTTTCCACATTGAATGATTCTACTTCCAGATAACATACTTCATAGCCAGCTTGTTTGTAGTTTTTTATGACCCTAAGGAATAATGCAAGTAGAACAGATGCTTGTTAATCAATAATGCTCAAAAATTATTTTTTTAAATTTTTTTTATTAGTAATATTTGTATCCTTTATGACAATAAAGTGCAATGACTACCGTTATTTAAATGTATAAACAAAATGATCAATCTTTAACTTTCTTTACAAGTTGTCAATATCGTTTTGATAAAATCCATTCATGTTCACTTCAAGTCAAAAAATAAGGTACTTGTCCTCGCCACGCATTGTCTTTCTTCATCCTCATAAACTAACCTTCTGATTTTCACTAGTTTCATCTTTTTAAATGTTACCAACCTTAACAACAATATAGATCGATACTCAATAACTTCTCTAAAATGTGTGCGTATTTTATTTATATATGAGAAAATCCCACCTATAAATTTAATTCCATTTTTTACAAATTAAAATCTAATTAGTCCGTCAATCGGATTTTTAACCATGCCAAAATACAGTAAACCATTTACTGTATTTATGCTGCCACATTTAAGTTCCATTCTTAAGTCTATATGTTTTTTAATTGGTTTATTTTAGCCAGCTTTAAAATGAAAGTTGTAAATTTTATGTACATCATTCCCTGATTTCCCGTACTTGTGAAGTAAATAGTAAATATCACTATTTTACTTGCTTACAATTACCATATCTCTTGATTTCACCATCAGTCAATAATTTTACTTTCGATTATACAAACCTTAAATTTAATTGATTATATTTCCGTATATTTTTTTAAAAGGTACCACAATTCCAATCAGTGCATGCTTCTTCCTCTTCTTCGTAAATAGTTACATTTCTTTGCTTCTCACTATTTAATAATTAATTAGTATGCTTAAAAATAATTAAATATCAGTTTACTTGGTTTTCCACATCCATTTTGCGTTTACAAATTGGTCTCTTCATGTCCATTTTTTGGTCTCGATTACAGACTGACTTGCGCCCAAAAATTTAGACAGGGTGTCCATGTTTAGGTGGCTTGTATCCAGCCAGATATCGTAACCACTTGTCAATTTCCTCATTGCTTGACCTTCGCTCAACCAGCATTCGAAGTCGTTCCTTCCAAATCGCGTAGACCAGGATTAATCGAAGGAGAAAGCAGATCAAGAAGGGTATCTGAGTTGAGTACACAACTTCGTCATCTTCATGGTCCATTGGTCCATTTGCAAATAGCCATATTCCGAGAGAGATCATGAAAGCCAAAATGATTCCATTGCAGAGTAGCCAGAAGCCGAGTAGTTGAACTCGGAATTTAGTACGTATGTCCTGTACAAAAAATAATAATAAGTTAAAGTTAAAATTTAAGAAAAATTGTGAATAATTTTTAAAATACTTTTATTTTACCGGATAGACCGCAACTTTAATCAGAACCAAAGACCATGCAAGCCCCATCACACCAATTATTCCAAACACGCCAACAATGAACCAAAACTCTACTGGTTTAATGGGGGGTCGGGTCTCTTGTCCTTCTTCCCATTCTCGAATCCGAAACTTGGGTGGTGATTTAGTTGCCTTTAAGTTATCCGTACCATTTAATGGATAAAGTGGTATAATCACCCGATAAGCAATAAGCACAATTGTTGCCACGGCTAAAGTGAAATCAATGCAACCAATCGCTTTCACTCTCTTTGTCGACATTTTAAAGATGGAGAAAGCTTTCTCCTTCTGAAAAAAATTAACTTTGACTTACGAGGAAGTGATAAAGTTAGGAAATCAGCTGGTTATATAAAAAATAGCGAAAAATATAGATTTTCGTACAGTAATTACGAATATATTTACTAAAATAGTAAATATAATTGTTTTAATTTATGGGAAACGAGTAAAAGCCAAAAAAATAGAGTCCATTTGCGATAAATACTCTCATTTTTTAATTAATTAGGTTAATTATTGACTTTCCTTAAGTTTCAAGTAGCCCCAATTGGGATTTCTATAATTAAACTCGTTTTAACTGTTCTATAATCCATATTTTCCTTTATTTTTTATAAACCCAGCTGCCTTACCAACCTGAGTCACTTCCTCGTCAGTTCAAATTCAACCTTTTGTCTACCAACTTTAATTATACAAGACATAAAACTACATTAAAATTTCAGACGAATGTATATCGGGTCAGATTTTTTTTAAAGGTTTCTTTCCGACAACCTCTCTTTCTTCTCACTATCCCAGTACCACTAACTTACATCCTTTTTGCTTTCTCTTTTTTTATAGTGTCTGGGTGAAAACTAGCTAGGTCCACGTCTTCCTTGGTCTTCCCCCTTGTTAAAATCTCTGTGGAAACACGACAAAGAGAAATTCCGAATACCAACGAAAAAAAATATTCTGCCATGTTGCATCTTGTCTAGTTTTTTTTCACCTGTGTAAAATGATAGGTTGATGATTTTTTTACGACGTACATTTAGAGTTATCTGTGCGATTTTTTTTTCAAAAAAAGAAGGACAGTGGTGATGGTTTCAATATATCAAATAGCATACATCAAATAACATAACATGGTAATACGTGCCTTTTGCGTAATCCTGCCAGCTTAAATTTAAAATGAATGGTGAGCTTTTAAGTATGTTTGCTTAAGAATAAGTATTAGATAGAGAAAAAAAATAAAGAGAACGAGCGGAGCTTTTTTTATTGGAGACACTTCCTGTACAATAATTCAACTCATATTTTGTAAGTGTGAGTTTTCATAAAAAAGCAGCCTATTGTCCGGGTATAATCTAATGATATGTTCGTACGGAGAAACTAAGAAATCTGAAAAGACGCGCGTGTACATTTTTATTTTTTTAAAGAAAGGAAGCTTTTTTATCTACCTGTTTTGTAAACTTGTTTACGTCAATATTTTACGTAGAAAAAATAACAAGTTGTGTAACTAATTGAACTGTAAACGAGATTAGCTGATGTATTTGAAAGATGGATTTTGTGGATGGGGAAAAAGTTGTATCTTGACACTTTAAAAATTGAAAGTGTTGCGCAAGAAAAAAATAATTTAATTTTGTTCATCCGCTCGCTCGTGTAAGTCTTTTCATAAACAATTTTGCTTTAAGAAAACTTACGTGACAAATAGTTTGACAAAATAAGAGAAAGTTTAATACAAGAAGAGGGGAGGGGGGAAATATTACATATATTTTTTTCTATTTTTAATCTAAGCGACATAAAAAATACGATTATTAAGAAATAGGTAGTACCAGCGAAAGGGATTTTGTAAGGTTTCGAAAGATTGGTAAAATTGCTTGTTGCTTATTGGTTAAGAAAAATGGTTTTTGGGGTGGTGAAAATTTCTAATCATAATTTGAAACTCCGCCTCTATTTAAAAAAAAGGTAGCAATTTTAGTAAAGCTAATGTTTAGCTTTTAGACAAGTCTGGAGAATAAATGAGCGACTAGATATTTTTCTAAAATTCTCAACGCCCACGTTATTTTTTCGTTTGGTTTGAATTTGAAACAGTTTTCCTGTACATTGTGTTCCTGAAGAAGAATATGTTGGCCTGCGTTCATAATCCACGTTTACTTCAAAAATTACAACTGTGTAACTTTCTTATGAAAATGAAATATATGTGCAAATATGAGGAAGTGGTATCCAAGGTGAAACGAGTACGAACGGCTCCCTAATACGATAATAGAGCTTGGTGCTGAATATGATAAGAATACATGTACAGTGCAGAGGTGTGAAGAATTATGATGCTGTGCTAGATTCAATATATTTGTTGCTTTTCCTCATTAAAATAGATCAATCGACCAGTATGAAAGTTTATTGTGTTATTTGATGTTTCGTTATATTTTTTCCTTTGAAATTAATATACGTAGGATGCTTTGAGGAAGAGAATATTGCGTTTTATGGTAATATGAAATATAAATATACTTACTTATCAAAATGGATTTGGTTTAGTGTAAGAAATCTTGGAGAGAAAATATGCTTGATGAATTAAATGGACAAAGAATGGACAAAGTTTTGAATCAATTTTTACTAATCATAGCGTATTTTATTTCACCGCTAAAAATACTAGACGTGTACTTTTTTAAGAAAGACAGTAAAAAAGCTGAAAACATTTAGTGCGTACATCATAATTGAATAAATATATTACCCAAAAAATATATATCGATTATCACAGCAGCCTTCTATAAAAGCACGAGTATATATATATCTATTAACCATATTTGAACTTTCCATTTTATAAATTTACATTGGGCGCCAAACATTCACAATTAGCAAGCCCTTCCCCCCGATAAGGCTTCAACTCCATTTTACTTCCATGAAACATATCCTTGGCCAAAGTTCTCGAGTAAAATCGCCCCCGCAATTTTCCCAGAGTTGCTTTCCTCTCACCTTCACTATCATATCCAACATGGGTTTTCCATCGTTCAACGTCTTCGTCTGTCATATCCCTCTGCCCAGAAAAGTTTCTTCGTTCCCTCCATACCAGAAAAAATAGTAGGATTCGAAACAGGTAACATGATCCATAAGAGATCTGAATTGCAGGGTTTTTGTAAATAGTGTCATGTTGAGATGCTCCCATGGAAACCACCCAATACCATAAATAGCTTAATATAATGGCTAAAAATCCATTGCAGATTAGCCAATATCCCAACATTCTGTACTTTTCCTTGGTACGATTTTCCTAAAAAATAGTCAAGCAACCAAAAAAATTGACCGATGTTTCCTCGTATTAAGTTTACCTTTTAATTAGTATATTTTCACCTGGAGGTCAGAAGTTTTGACTAAAACTAATGACCATAGTATCCCAATCAGACCAAGAGTCCCGAAAAGCCCGACCAACAACCAGAATGGAAAGGGCTCCATAGGCTTCAATATTTCTGGTATATTTCGATCCCGTGCTGAAGTGTTTGACGACTTTGATGCCAAACCTGTACCACCGCTGTATGGTGAATAAGGTAAAATGACCCCATATCCAACGACAACTATTGTTACTATGGTAACAATAAAGTCCAAATAGCCTATAACTTTTACTTTCTCTGAAGGAGTGGAAAAGGTACACATTTTTGGTCAGTATTTTGATTTAAATAAGATGTAATATGAAAAACAAGGAGACAACAGTTATCCGGAATAAATTAATGTTTTTTTTCTACACCGTTCAATATTTAAATGAACTATTTGAAAAGTAGAGAAAAGGATGAGACGTAGAGAAATTGGAACGGAAACTAGACAAAAGCAGCTGATAGAAAACTCTGTTTACACGAATCCTAGCATGTATGTTTGCTGTGCAAAAAATAGAGAGCTAGGCTGTGTCTGAAATTTGCTATATGCATATATATGTATGTACAATTTATGATATAATAACAGGCTGTTGATATGCTCGCTGTTGGGTTCGCTCCTTTCTTGTTCCAAAGTATGGCTAAGAGCTTGTGTGACTCGAACATAGTTTGAGTAAAGGGGTTGGTAAACGCAGCCTTGTAAGTTTTATTGAATAAGGTATTGCCCGTAAGAAAAAACCAAGGCATTGTTATGATGATCTGCATTTCCGTCGTATGGTCTACTCAATACTTCAAATCAAATCGAATCGCTTCTTTCGGTCTTTATCCTAGCAAATAAATATATTACTAAATATGTCATCTTAGCCGTAAGGATTTAAATAAGTAATTATATACTGCCCTTATGTTATAAACATGGATGAACATACAAGAAAGACAAAAACTACTCGAATGCCAAGAAAGAAAGAAATTTTGTGGACGAATAGAATCCCAAGTAGCCCCGTTCAATTTTTTATCAAATGGCTCAGACTCCGTTTTTATGTCGAACTGGTTGTCATGGTTGCCAACTTGTTGGAATAAAATGATGATCTAATAAAAAACGAGTATGAGCAACTCCGTAATGATGATAGGGCTAAAATGATAAGCAAAGCAATATACATGAAAAGGGCAGGTGTGAAAAAGTTGTGATGTTGTGCTTTGTTCAATTTATTTGTTGCTTTCCTCATTAAAACAGATCAATCGACAAGTATGAAAGTTTGTTTCTGTGTTATTGTTGTTCCTTTATATTTTTTCCTTTGAAATTTATGTGTAAAGCAAACATGTCTTTAGGAAGAAAAATTGCGTTTTATCTCAACATGAAATATATATTTCAGAATTGGTTTGGAACTTTCCAAGGGATCCTTGAGATGATTATGTTTGATGAATTAAATTGATGAAAATGGACAAACTATGAATGATTTTGACGACAAATTTAAATTTTAATATACAGCCATTACGAATATTTAAATGCCCATGAAAATTAGTAAAAAAGTTGAACACAGTTAATTCCCCAAAAAATATCATCGTCAGTCATTTCCCCTCGCACTGGCACTAGACTGCGAATGAAATAGAGACAAACGTACACATATGTATGCATAGTGTAGTAAAGAGCTGTTGATATGCTTGCGATTTGGTTTCGCCCCAGTTCACCGTTGCTGGTTCCAAAGTATCTCAGAGAACTTCTCAGTCTCGAACATTTTTTTTGTGCATGAGTTACTGGAGAAGTTGGACGTAATTGTGTGCATCCGATGCATGAATATGATTATTTTTCATGGTTTATGAACAATTATGCATATTTAAATAAAAACACAAGAACCAATTTATGATGCTCAATATTTGATTTATTTCACATCATAATTTTTTGGTTAACAGAGTGAAATAAGTAGAATGCCAATTGCTTATAATGTATTAAAATTAAAATTCAGTTCAGTACCAATCCAGTTAACGACAACAAGCCGTTACAATCCATTTCCATTCGTATGTATACATCTATTTATATATGTTTTTATGTTCATAAAACTATAGATTGAGTTCTTGATTAGAAGAACAGTATAAATACTAGTCATAAAAAAATCCAAGCAAACCTATGCTTGAATTTAGTAGACAGAATTAAAATATTTATCTTTTAGACCATTTTATTGGATTTATAACAACTATATATACCCTTTAATAAATTATACTATTTTCTAGATCCATCTTTCTAATTCCTTTCAGTTCTTTTCCCTCTCTATGTTTTTGCTATTGTTCACGTGAAAGCGTTTCCTTACGTCATACCACAGTGTGTTTTGTGTATAGGCAGTAGGAGGACAAGGTCTTCCATTTGAAATATATGGTGATAGCGTAACCTCTAGGTATTTGTGAAAAATTACATCATTTTTGTAACTGAGCAAAAAAACAGTTTGTTACCCAGCCACATTTCAGAGTTATCAGAAGTTAAAGTTTGAAGGAGGCATGGTGTTTCCCCGTTACGAAAAAAATGCCATATATTTTTGGGAAACAAAAGTATATGTATATAACCTTGTTCGAATCCCTGTTTTATTTGTCAGTCTAATGAAGAAATTTGTTTTACACTAGTAATGGGCCAGTTACTGCACTAGGTGCAGTAACATTAAAAAGGGATCATTCAATAAGTATGCTACGCAAAAAGTCGATATTTGGACTCCCCTCCCCCTTGTCACACTTTTTTAACAATACAGACTTATCTGATCACCCTGAATGATCACAAAGACACTGAGCACCACCGATAACCTCAATTCCTACCATCCGACGATGTTATTTTCTACTCAATGGAAAGATTATGCATATGATTTTATTCGTTTTCTGGCAAGTCTCAAATTGCCCGATGCTTTTCTAGCTTGTTATAAGTTGGTCCATGCATTTCTAGCATTGTCTCAACTCAAGTTCCCCGTGCTTTTATAGCATTGTCTTTAGTTGTGATGTGCATTTTACCATTGTCTCAAGTTGCCCTCTGCTTACCAAGCATTGTCTCAAGTTGCCCTGTATTTTTCTAGCATTGTCTCAAGTTGCCCAGTGCTTATCTAGCATTGTCTCAAGTTGCCCTGTGCTTATCTAGCATTGTCACAAGTGCCCTCTCCTTACCAAGCATTGTCTCAAGTTGCCCTCTGCTTATCTAGCATTGTCACAAGTTGCCCTCTGCTTACCAAGCATTGTCACAAGTTGCCCTCTGCTTACCAAGCATTGTCTTAAGTTGCCCTGTGCTTATCTAACATTGTCTTAAGTTGCCCAGTGCTTATCTAGCATTGTCTCAAGTTGCCCAGTGCTTATCTAGCATTGTCTCAAGTAGTAGTATTGTAGTGTAGTATGGTAGTGTAATGCAGTGAAGCTAACGTATGCAGAAATAACACAAGAGAGAGGGTTGGTAAAGTGGAAGCATACATGCTAGGAAAAAACCATAAAAGTGAAGATTGGTGAAATGAAAGCATGCATGCAAGCAAAAAATGCGCTCGGAGAGAACTATGCGTTGCTGCTGCTGCAATATGTATGGGAAAACAGTGTGAGTGAGAGAGAGAGAGAGAGAGAGAGACCAAGTAAAGAACAAACAGCTGAGATAGCCCATTTTGCAGAACAGCTTGATTCGTTGCTTATGTATTTGATTTTGATTTACTTTAACCCCAGAAATGTCATTCTAGCTTGAAAACTGATATATTTAGACTCAAACAAGGTCAAAATGTAAAACAAATTTCTTCATTAAAATAAAACAGCGAGTCGGACAAGGTGATATACACATACCTTCGTTCCCAAAAAAACATATTGCCTTTTTTACGAGACATATGGCCTGTGCTTCCTTCAACATTTAACTACTGATAACTCTGAAATGTGGCGGTGTACAGCTAGTAGTAATGGAAGTTTTGTGGACATGGGCAGGTGTTAGGTAGTTTTTATCTACAAAAACTGAAAAACT
>JAQFZH010003797.1:0-13143 GCA_034695485.1 Entomobrya nivalis | reverse complement strand
GCGAAGAATAACTAGTCAAGACGCCGCTGCTTTTAGTATGCTTTGGAACACATGGGCAGAACAAAACATGGGCATGATGATCGTTCAGTAAGTCAATAATCTTCAATACTAGTTTCAAAAGTAATATCTGAGCCACTTACATGTAGTAGGCATTCAACATTATGTTACCCAAAAATACCTCAAATACCACCACTTCTTCAAACCAACTTATCATTTATGTCTTGCCTGATATATTTCAATAATCCTCATTTAGGATTGTGTTTAAAATGATAATTCAAGAGTTGTCACGTACGCCAGTTAGGGGCACACACATGCACAAAACCATATTTCCACACATTCACTAGAACATATTGGCTAAACCAATAGTACCATTCACAAGCATTCATAGGTGCTAATACTGCTACATTCGAAGACATTATCAGTATTGCATTTTTAGTTCGATTCGTTTATTGAATGCAATTAACACAAGCGTATCTAAGTTGTTTGAAGGACCATTAAAATTGTCTGAGTCGCCAAACTAATTTGGCTTAAAAGAAATCTAATTAATCTTTCAAACTATATCATGTTAATTGCATCTTTTTTGAACATAATTGCAAACATCAATATTCTTTAATGTTATTGCGTAAAAGTAATGAACATTTTCTAGTTTATTTAGCCTACCGTAAAAGTAACTCGCTTACATTTAGCCTGGTTTGCCGGTAATTGAGGATATTTCTTGAGTGTGGCAGTGAAAATGTTAATTTAAGTCATGTGATCGCCAACATTGTGTAAAGTATACTTTTATCGACTGAGTAAACTTTGCAGCCGGACCAATTATGTTGATTATTGTAGTAAATTTTAGTCGGGCATAAGGGAAATGTTTAAAATAATGCACATCAATCGAATAATAAATCAATGAACAACATGTAATTATTTTAAAATCTAATAAATCAAAAACAATGCTAAACTAAGGTTGAAATAACATTGACAATTTATTTCATTATTATTTTTCAAATTATTTACAACAAACCAGTTTGTTGACTTTTAACCTGCTATTTGTAAACAAAGGATGGATGGATACACAGTTGGCATAAGTTTTCATTATATAAATTGTAAAGTATATTATTTGATATATTTAATTCAATCAAAATATTTATTTATTATGGGTGACCAAATGTCGGATTAAACTGCTATGCTGTGCAAACGAAACGAAACATAATTGACACTTGAAAGGCTTTTCACCTGTATGAACCCTCATGTGGTCCACTAGATTGTGCTTACAGGAGAACCGTTTGCCACATATATTGCAAAGATGGTCTTTGATTTGATGATGAACTGCTTCAATGTGTCTTTTCAAGTCACCTCGCTCAGTAAATGCTTTCCCACACATTTCGCACACAAAAGCTTTCAAACCACTGTGAATTCTCATGAGCACCTTTAAAGTCTTTTGGGTACTATATGTCTTGTGACAAACGTCACAGCTGTGCGGCTTGTTGAAACATTGTCCAGTTTCATGAAGCTGTAGATAACTCTTTTCCGCAAATTGTTTCTCACAGATTTGGCATCGATAAGGTTTCTCTCCAGTATGGGTTTGAATGTGCCTTTTGAGAGCATTAGCTGATCCAAGAAACCGAGAACACAAACTGCACTTGAGTGGAGTCTCTGTTTGATGTGAATTCAGGTGGCTTTTCAAATGGCCTCTTCTGGTGAAAGTTTTATCGCAATGGTTACATTTAAATGGTTTGATTTCATGTATTTTCAGGTCGGAATTGTGGGAAAATGATTTTGGGCAGTGTTTGCACGAGTAAGATTTCTCTCCACTATGCGAGTTAATGTGTCTTTTCAAATTGGAGGCTTTCGCAAACGAATCTTTACACAAGTTACAGAAGTGGGGTTTCTCATTAATGTGGCTTAGATAGTGATCCGTTAATTTAATAAAAGTTTGGCCACAAAATAAGCATTGGTGCCTTCGAAGATGGCTATTATTAACCAATCTGAAATATATTTCCGAATCCAAACCGTTCTTACAAACATCAGATTTTAAGTTTCGGGGCGCCATTATAGTTATCATGAATTCAACTAAAACTCGATAGGTAAGCAAAAATAGCTTGTGTCCGTGATTTAGTTGTTAACTTTTAAATAAGAATACCTATTGGCCATTAAGTCCAGATGGCTCTAATATCTGTTTTAAACTTGTCAATTGTCAAATATAGTAGTTTCTTGTCAATATGTATCACTGTTTAAAGTAAAACGCAGCAATTAATCGTTAGACGTTTGAAAATCAGGTTAGTAGTAAATTACAATTGAGCAGCAGGACAAAACTGTTAACCTGAGCAGCTACTTGGGAAATAAAAATGTGCTTCAAGTCAAGCACAAAATAATGCCACAATCGATAGTTTTACTCGTTGAAAATAGGATGCGTGATTTATGACAAATACGAAAAAAGTACTTTTTAAACGTGTATACTACGATGGCATTCCAACAATGGCCGTTGCTTGTGTTTAAAAGCATAATGCATACGCTATCACGTAAGCCAAGTTTCAATATGTTGGTTTGCACGCATTCATAAAAAATATGAGTACGAACAGATATGAACTAACAGAAGATTACGAGACATGCACGAACTACCAGGCTTGTACGTATGGCCAGTATTGTCAATGTTTATTTATTCGAGGGATTAACTTTGTATGAATATAACACAACGTTTGGATTTAAATAAACATAAGACTGATACTATTGCCTTTGAAAGTTTGCCGAAGAAAATATGAAATTTAGGTGACCAATTTTGTGTTTCTACCTACATGTAATGTCAAAGTTTAAACGACTAATATTTTTATGTGTTGAAAATATTGGATTAAAAACTTTAAATTTTAAATAATGTTATGTTGGCTGGATAATGTAATGTGTGATGCTAATGCTAACAAGTTTTGCTGTCTTCAGTTCCTTAGTTCAAGTAGTGGCTTTGTGATTAGATTTTATAAAAAAATATGACTTAGCTTATTTTTAATAATGGAATTGGAGATTTTAAAAATAAGAAATTGTACACGGCTTGGTGTCTGATATGGGATTTCTTTAATCTAATTTTTTCATGGAACACAATCAAAATTACTTATTTACTTCCTAGAGGCTTCGATGCTTATAATTAGTTGATTTGGATCTGCAACACGATTGACCAAGCACAATATTTCATATGCCTTACAAACGTTGCGAGAAGTAGTCCGAAAATGGAAACATATGATTTATTTATTATTCCGTTTTTAACAAAATCAAGCAGAAATTCTGGCGTTTACTTCTAACATAGATATGATTTAATATTTATAAAAATCAAAGCAATCAACGAACTGCTACAAAGATTTGAAATTAATTTTTATTGAAACAACATGTTATTTACTCTAGTTTATTTACAAAATTGTAACTAAAATAATTGGAAAGGAGTACAAATTTAAAAAATACATCTTCAAGTAGTAATTAAGGTGTTCAATTATGGTAGGCCACCATTATTGAACACAAATATGACGATGCAATCCAGTGTTTCGTGCAAAAACACGAAAGCATTGGCGGCACTTGAAAGGCTTTTCTCCCGTATGAACCCTCATGTGGTCTGCTAGATTACTTTTAGAAGAGATTCGTTTGTCACACAAATTACAAACATGTTCCATCGTATTAGAATGAACTGTTTCAGTGTGTCTTTTCAAATTCCATCGCTGCATAAAACCTTTTCCACACAAATCACAAGCAAAAGGTTTCAAAACACTGTGAGTTGCGGTGTGCTGCTTTAAAGTGTTTCTGCTCACAAACGATTTGTGACAAACTTTACAGTTGTGAGACTTTTCGAAACTGTGCACATTTTCGTGTTTCCTTAATCCACCTTCAAATGTGAATGCCTTTTTACAAAGTTGACAGCGGTAGGGCTTCTCACCAGTATGTACTTGAATGTGTCTTTTGAGAGCAATTGCTGATCCCAAACACTTGGAACACAAGCTGCACTTGAACGGCGTGTCTGTTTGATGTGTATTCAAGTGGTTTTTTAAATGTGCTTTTTTAGTGAAGCCCTTTTCGCAATGGTTACATTTAAATGGTTTGATTTCATCATGCAGAACATCATGTTGCTTTAAGTTCGATTTAAGCGAAAAGGTTTTCGAGCAATGTTTGCATGAAAAAGGCTTCTCCCCAGTATGAGATTTGATGTGTCTTCTCAAATCAGAGGCACACGAGAACGAACTTTTACACAAGTCACAAAAGTTTGGTTTCTCGTTGATATGTCTTAGGTAGTGATCACTCAACTTCCTCGCATCTCGTACAGATTTGTTGCAAAATACGCATTGGTGCTTTCCAAGATGGCAAATGGTATGTCTTACTAAACTTTTTTTCGAACTGAACACTTTTTGACAATACTCACACTTGAAATTCTGCGACGCCATTTGATTTTGTTGTGAGCTTGATTAAAGCTTTATAAGTAGTACATACAAAGAGCTAAATTTCTTGAATCTTTTCCTGAATAGTAATACTCATAAAACGAATCTGTTTGGTTGTTTAACTGTATTTTGCTCTGACTGGTCCCACTCCTTTCATTGATAGTCGGTAAATGTGAATCACTGTTTTAAGGAGTAAACAGGTAAATTTAATGAATTGAGCTCTGTCCGAGTTTGGTATACTGTCATTTACAACTGAACAGCTCTACAAAACTACTAGCCTAAGCAACCACCTTGGAAATTAAAAGTAGGCTTTCAGTTGGGAGAAATAAATGCCACCTAAACGAAGGGCATTACTCGTTCTAAGTTGCATGTTACATGCAATACAATGTACACATAGGAAAATGGGGGCTTTGAATGCGTACGTACCTTTACTATGTTGAGTACATGCATGAATGCCTTGTCACAGCAGCAATCGTAAGCTCCTAAGCTCTTTTGCAAGTTGCATGTGCTTTCAATCTGTATTATTCTTTACTATTTTAAATAGTTATGTCTCAGGTACCTATAAATGTAATAAATTCAACTTAATGTTATCCACAAGTTTTATCCCATCTGCATACAAATGTATATCGATGCATTACAATAATCCCCAATGTTGCTTTTGATGAAAATGAATATGTATACATCACGTCTTGCTAGGTTCAATGCATATTTTGGTGAACATGCATGCATGCACAACACCTTAATGTACAGTAAGGACTAATAGATATAAGACAATTCACATGTATTAATACAAGATAATAAGGCTAACTTTGAAAGCATTGTCGGTATCGTGAAATATTAATATTCATGAAATAAATTCTTCTGTGGTTTGACGATTATTACTGTCTTAAAACTCAAAAATGTCATAACTGTTTAAAAAAATATAAAACCCGTGGTCTGTGGAAATATTTTTTGAAACCACAGCTGAGCCTTACAACAGACTGCTTACCTGAGCAGCAAATATGATATCAAAAACTAGTCTTGAAGCTGAGAGAAAAATTTGCTACCTAAACGAAGGGATTTATTTGTTGAAATTAGTATGCATGTAATGTATTATCTACGATACTGGGTATTTACGATGCTTGTACCTTTTTAATATCATGATAAAGGGCATGATACATTGTATAATAAGCTCTGGGTTAAGTATATGCATTACATCAAATAAACAAGAAGGCCTGATTGCATGAAGTAGGAGCAGTATACGGATCAGCAATCTCACATGCGAGTTACAAAAACAATATCTCAGGTGCTTAGAAGTGGTATGGGTATATTTAATTCTACGTTTCCCAACAAAACTAGTTCAAACTAGATCCCATCTATACTAAAACACATGCCGGTTAGTGTTATCAGTCATTTATGTATGCATACGTAATCTATTATGCCATGATTGAATATATTAATATATGTATATACAAGTATTGAACCATACTTAAACACATTATTCAACAAAATGGACTTCAGGTGGTTCATATCCATATAGATATAATGATTTGATTTGCAAGACTTTAACGGATTGTTAGTAAGGCCAACTTTATGTGAATGAATCGCAAATGCTGGATTTAAATTTAAATTATTATGATGATGTAACAAAGCTAGATTTCATTAAAAAATTAAATAGGAAAAATAAGTCATTTGTGTAGCATACTTGAAGTAACTACATCTTATATTTACACAAGATAATTTCAAAAGATTTTGTGATATAAACGCTTGAATATTTGTACGAACATTTATACAATGACATGACATTTGTTTAAACAATACTTATAAGTAGGAATGACATTAATTCAATCTTCTTTAATCCTTGCCCAATAAAAATGAACAGTACTATGTGCAAAAGTTAAACATTTTACTGCATTTGTGAACCCACTTCATTTGTGTTTAAATATGATGGGCGACCCTATGATGACATAATTCACTGCTTCGTGCAAAAACACGCAAACATTTGCTACACTTAAAAGTCTTTTCTCCCGTATGAACACTCATGTGGTCTGCCAGCTTATATGTAGAGGAGAATCGTCTGTCACACAAATTACAAATCAGGTCTTTGATTTGAAGGTGAACTGTTTCAGTGTGTCTCCTCAACTTACTGCGCTCAATAAAATCTCTTCCACACAAATCACAAGCAAAGGGTTTCAAAGCACTGTGAATTGCCGTGTGCCGCTTCAAAGCGTTTTTGCCTACAAACGATTTGTGACAAGTTTTACAGTTGTGAGGCTTGTTGAAACTGTGCACACTTTCGTGGTACCGTAGACGACTTTCAAGTGAAAATGCCTTTTCACAAATTGGACATCGGTAAGGCTTCTCTCCAGTATGTGCTAGAATGTGGTATTTGAGAGCTTGCGGTGATCCTAGACACTTAGAACACAAGTTGCACTTGAACGTCGTGTCTGTTTGATGCGTATTCAAGTGACCTTTCAAATGGGCTTTTTGGGCAAAACTTTTTTCGCAATGATCACACTTAAATGGTTTTATTTGAGTATGCAAAACGTTGTGGTTTTGCAGGCTATTTTTTCGGGAAAATGTCTTCGGGCAGTTTTGGCACGAAAAAGGCTTCTCCCCAGTATGAGATTTATTGTGAACATTCAAATCCTGAGCACACACATACGAATTTTTGCACAAATCACAAAAATGAGGTTTCTCGTTAATATGTCTTAGATAGTGTTTGTTAAGATCAATTGAACTATTAAAAGCTTGATTACAAAATACGCATTTGTACTTTCCAAGATGCCAAGTTTTGTGCATGTGTGCAATCTCTTCGAATTAAAGACTTTCTTACAAAAATCACATGTGAAGCTTTGGGCCGCCATTTGAGATTTGTATGATTTGAATTGAAACTTGATATAAAGGAGGTGAAATGAGCTGATCTTCGTAATTCACTTCGTAATTACTATCTACTAGGAAACTATCTGGTTTTTAAGTGCACTTGACTATATTTCCTGTCTCAAGCACGTTATAAATAGCAGTGTGTTGTTCGTCGCCTTCATTGTTACAAGCAAGAAACTGGCACCAAATATGCGACATGAGGTTTGTGAGAGTCAAGTTAATTGTGAATTACAACAACGAAACAAATGTAAGCTTCAAACGAAGAAAAATAAATTGTAATCAAACCAAGAAATGTACTCAATAGAAATAAAATACCTGCAGCACCGTACATACGCATATGGTTAATTTGATGCATTTATACGGTTCATTACGCTGAGTACATGCCTTTACGTCTTGTCACTTTAGCACTGGTTGTAGGATTTAATGATTGAATAGTCTTATGTATGTAGTCTGTGCTGCAAATCAGCAATGCACACAAGTAGTTTCAAAAGTAATGTCAGAGCTACTTACTATTAACAAGTGCTCTAAATCAGTAAATCCCATTATTAGTTCGAAATGTATTGTCTGTACTTATGTGGTATGCATATGTGAATTGTAAGTTGAGCCAAAAAGACCTAACACCACTATCCACAAATATTAACTACATTGAACAATTTTTCTTGGTTAAAATGATAAATGCATACCCTATCATGTACGGCAAAGTTAAATTTTTTCTTGTACACACATGCATAAAACCATACGTGCGGGCATTTACCAACAAATTTGGACTACTACAAAAATCAAATTCAATACAGCATTTACTCCTTTTTATGGAAACGATTTAATGTTTGGCTCAAAGTGGTATTTATCAATGCTGGTGACCTGGAACAAAATCCCATTATTGCTAACTAGCCATTATAATTAAAGTTAACCTTTTTTGAATGTAACATAAACTCGATACATAAATTAACAGAATACCTTGGCTAAATTGATAGCGTTAAAAAGTACATGGAGAAAAATATGACATTTGGTTTGACGATTTATTATGTTTTAATTAAAATATATGCATGTGTTTAGAAATATCGAGTTATAAATTTAAAATTTGGATTTACATTGTGTTTAGTAATGTAGACTGCGTTTCAGAAGAAACCGAAAATGAAATTTTGTTAACACAGGATTTGACATGAACTTTACTAAATTAGCTTCTATTTCTTCAGAACATTCTCCACGATGTAGTTTCCTTGGCAGGTGACGTTTTCGTGCCAATATTCCATCTGGTGAATAAATTATATATTAATCAGTGATTCCATCTGGTGATTACAATCAGTTAAATTAATTGAACGATAAAAGTTACACTATGGTGCTTTTACTTTCTCTATGGACTCAAAATCCTGCTGCTCAAAACAATTGCTAATCTGCACGTAAAGTTAAGCCGTGTTTTCCCAAAAGTCATTTGGACACATGCAAAAATATAATTATTCCTTAATATTCTTTCACTAAAGCCTTTTTAAGAGTTTTTATGTATGTCTGAAATTTGTTTTGATTGCAATTATTATTACTTGTAAACAATCAAACTATTTTACTGTAACATTAAAATCTTTATTTTGATTAATTTCTTGTGTTAAAACAAACTCAGTAATGTAAATTTAATAACTAAAACCAAGAACAACAAATGCAATATTAAAACAAAAACAGAAGTTTTGAACAAAACATAAAATTACAAATCGAATAACTTTATGAATAAGACTTCAAGTAGTCGATTTTCATAACCATGTAATTCTGAAATCTAGAAAGCACACATAACTACGAATAACTTTTTATTAAAGTCAATTTTTAATGTGTGAGCAATAAATATAATAAAAGGGCCCCTGACACCCAGGTCAATGCATTAATCCTTCCACTTACTATTTCAAAACATTTTTTCATAGGATTTGCAATAGATCGCAAACGTTTTTGATAAAATAGGAAAATGCTTAATCAAAGTTAATATCTTAAATACTAGAAACAAAATTTTGAAAACTTTTTGAAATGCCTTTTTAGGGAAAATTATTATGTTAATCCGTAATAATATTTTCAAACGTAGATTCATATTTAATTCGTATTTCATTCATTTCCCAAAAAACTTCCATGCGACCACATCTCCACAAAAGCGCATGCTGATGAATTTGAAGTGGCACTGTTGTTTGTGGGGAGTTTGCTATTACATACGCTGTCACGTACGCCAAGGTTATATTTTGAGTGTCACAAATGCATAAATAACATATTTATATACACAATTTGCCGCAAAAATGACATATAACAATAGGTCCGTTCATACGTATTAATATAGAATAATGCTTCTTGCTTTTAACGCATTGCCAGTATTGTCTATTAGCATCTATTAGTGAAATTAACTTTGTAGGAATGTAAAAAAACAGGGATTTAAGTTAACATAATGGTTTACCTAATCGTCAATTAGTTTGTATTTAAAAAGAAATTGTAACCAAATATTATATTTATGCAACACATTTTGTTTAGCTATTTACAGAAAATATTAAATTTTAACTTTTAATATTTGAATTAGCAAAATGCTGAGCGATAATCACCAAATTCAAGAGAATGCCATCCAAATGAAGTACCCAGAATGAGATTCTTTTACGCAAGATGCTTATATCAAGTTTAATGAATACTGAATCTTAAATATTGCCGGACATTTTTATCATTTACTAACATTAATAAAATCATGATGGATGCCTTTACATAAACTGATACAAATTAGCTAACTCTCACAAAGATTTACTGAAAACTTATATATGAAAATTCGAGCATGATGTACTTAAACTTTTAAAATGGAATCCATGTACATTAATATACTACGTTGTGAAGTAACGAAGGACAATCAAACTTTATTTATGGTGCACAGCCAAATGGTGTACTAAATCACTTTGGTGTGAAAACGAAATTGAGCACTTATGAACTCTAGTGTGGTCTGCAACTTTACTGCCAGATGAATATCTTTGATCACATATATTACAAATGTGGTCTTAAATTTGACGATGAACAACTTTAGTATGTCTTTTCAAGCTACTTCGCTCTGTAAATGATATCTCGCATAAATCACATGCAAATGGTTTCAAATCACTGTGAGTGGCCATGTGTCGTGTCAAATCACTTTTGCCAACAAATTCCTTCTGGCATATTTCACAACTGTGATCTCTGATAGAACTGTGCCTTTCTTCGTGCTGCCGTAGATGGCCTTTTAATCCAAATGTTTTGGCACAAATTACGCATCGGTAAGGCTTCTCACCAGTGTGTTGCCTAATGTGAGTTTTGAGAGAGTTAGCTGATCCCAGGCACTTAGAACACAATGTGCACTTAAACGGCGTGTCTGTTTGATGTGTGTTCAAGTGTCTTTTCAAACTACTTTTTTGGTTGAACATTTTTTTGCAATGGATACACTTGAATGGTTTGATTTCAAGATGCAGTAATTTATGTTTTTCTAAGTTAGATTGACGGGGAAACGATTTGGTGCAGTGTTCGCAAGAGAAGGGTTTTTCTCCAGTATGAGATCTTAGGTGACTTGTCAAATCAGTGCAACGCACAAACGTATCTTTACAGAGTTCACAAAAGTGTGGTTTCTCCTTAATATGTTTAAGATAGTGAACGGTGACATCCCTTCGGTTACTAAAAGCTTTGTTGCAGAGCACACATTCGTGCTTTACGAGATGGTAATAATTATGCTTTCTTAAACTTTTTTGGCAACTGAACACTTTCTTACACAAATCACACTTAAAAATCTGCGACGCCATTTGAATATATTTTGAGTTTTACAAAAAATCGATAATTAGTAAGTAGAGATTTTTTGGCTTAGTGATTCAAACCTTAAAACTTGACTTATGTTGAAACTATCTTGCTCAATGAGAGGATTTGGTTCTGTGTCTTGTCGGGTGTGGGCAAATAATGTCACACTTTAAAGAAAGAAACAAGGATTATGCCATGAGTGGAAATACAAGTTAAGTTTGAATTACAACTGAATAGCAGAACAAAAATACTAGCCTGAGCAGCCTCCTCGAAATAAAAATCTAGGCTCTTAAGTCAATGAAAATAAATACCACTCGTGAAAAACAGAACACCTAAAACACAACTTATGTACAAAACGGCTTTTCACCGGAATGTCCTTGAAGGTAGCTTTTGAGAGCATAAGCTGATCATAGAAATCGAGAACACAAAGGTTCTGATCGAATGTACCTAATCAAGGCAGCACTGAATTCAGTAAGCTGTGAATCAAATGTACCCGAAAACACATCCACATGTGGTAAATTAGTAATCCCAGTAATATTTTCATATCTAAGTCCCTACTAATTACAACGTAGAAACGTCATGGTTTAATATTTAGGGACACGAACGCACAAAAATATATATTCATGTGCACATTTACCACCAAAGGTCAACATATAGCACTAAGACTATTCATATGTATCAACGTTTGATAATGCTGCTTTCTCTTAACGCATTGCTAGTATTGTCAATAGGCACTTATTCGTGAAGTTAACTTTGTAGGGATGTAAAACAAGTTTTAGATTTAAATAAACATGCACCTTTACCCATTCATGAGTGTTGGACTGTCTTTAACATGCGACCAAATATGCAGCATATTTTGCAATGTGTTCGTTTGAAAACCTTAGAAAATTTAAATATTATAATACTGAAAACATGCTCTACATTTTAGAAAAAAATGATGAAGTACCGAGGAACTAATTTTATTTACATAAGATGGATTTATTAAATTTATTAAATATCTTATTTTAGCAAATCTTATAATATACTTTTTTCATTTACTAACGTTAATAAAATCAAGACATATGCCTGTACATAAACTGATACAAATCAGCTAACTATCAACAGATTTAAATATTTTCTACACGCCAATCTGAATGTTAGTATAGAAATTATTTTATAAGGACAAATATGTTAATTGAACGTAAACTGTCTCATAACGAGACACTTGTTACAAAAAAGTGCTTAAATTGAATATTGCATGTATTAACTGTGGACGACCAAATGACTTCGCAAATTACTTTGTTGAGCGAAAGCACGACAACACTTGTGACATTTGAATGGCTTTTCACCCGTATGAACTCTCATGTGGACTGCTACCTTACTTTTAGAGGAGAAGCGTTTGTCACATAAATTACAAACATGGTCTTTGATTTGATAATGAACAACTTTGGCATGTCTTTTCAGGCTCTTTCGCTCTGTAAATCCTCTTCCACACAGTTCACAAGCAAAAGGTTTCAAACCACTGTGAGTTGCCATGTGACGCTTTAAAGTACTTTTGGTTCCATACGTCTTGTGACAAATTGCACAACTGTGCGGCTTGTTGGTACATTGTACATTTTCGTGATGCTGTAGATAACTCTTTCCTGCAAATCGTTTGTCACAAATTTTGCATCGGTAAGGCTTCTCTCCTGTATGTGCTTGAATATGTCTTTTGAGAGCACTAGCTGATCCAAGAAATCGAGAACACAAGCTGCACTTGAATGGCGTTTCTTTTTGATGTGTATTCAAGTGCTGTTTCAACTTACTTTTTTCTGCAAAACATTTTTCGCAATGGTTACATTTGAAAGGTTTTATTTTAAGATGAAGAAACTCATGTCTTCGCAGGGTACTTGTTTGTGAAAATGATTTGGGGCAATGTTTGCACGAGAACGGTTTCTCCCCACTATGCGATTTCATGTGCTTTTTCAATTCATTGGAGCTTACAAAAGAATCTTTACACAAGTCACAAGAGAAGTTTTTCTCATTAATGTGTCTTAGATAGTGATCGTTTATATCCCACAAATTGCGAGAAGTTTTGCTACAAAATACGCATTGGTGCCTTCGAAGATGGCTATTGTTATCCATTCTTGAATTTATTGCCGAACCAAAC
>JAQFZH010003796.1:0-13144 GCA_034695485.1 Entomobrya nivalis | reverse complement strand
TGCAAAACTGTATTTAAAAAATTATTGCGAGATTAGTTTCGGGTTTTGTACTAAAAAAATCAATGTAAAAAACTTTGGATGAATGAATATTCATAAGTGGTAAAGGTGCAGTACAAAATTTGCAATTTAAAGGGTTTGTTTTACCTTTGACAGGTTTATGATTCCTCAAAAACTTACAACTTATTGAGCGGTTTACCCATCTGAAGTTTTTAAAGTGAACTAAGTAGATGTATTGATAGAAGCTAAATGTGTACATGTTGTGCTAGTTGTGCACATTAATATTTGTAAAAAATTGGGTTCGTCATGAAAGTATATTTCTGGAAAATATTATAACTTCGTTTATTCACGTAGGATATATCCTTTTATCCATATTAAACTGGAATTAATGCATATCTAAGTATGCAATATTTATTTTATAGAGCAAACTTTCTAAATCGTTTTCGTTTATTCACCTCAATTGTGTGCGTGTACTTGCTAGAATATGACCATCATCGTGTTTTTTTATTATCCTTTTCAGACATTTAAGACTCAAAATAAAAATGGTGTTGTCTCTACTTTGCTCAGATTTTTTTAGTTAGCGTTTTGTCGTAGTTTTTTGTTAAAAACCAATAGGAAACAAAGCTGTTGTAAAAGACATTACTTATTTTAAACGGTCTTGGGATTTTGATAAATCATAATACGCTATCCTATAGTATTTGGCGTGCTAATTAATATTCCGAAGATACCTAACTGAAATCTCTTACTTTTCCCGAAAAGTGTTTGATTTCAATAGGTTTAAGGATGTTCCATAGGCATTTATCTGTGTGCGTAAAAAATAGCTTATTGTTAACTATATTTTTGGGGATACGAACCTTTGCCATTTTTAATTTTATCAGCATTTTAAAAACTTTAAAGACAAATAAAATGCATCCGTTAATTTTTCATGCATAAAAAATCTTACAAAATACATTTAAAGTTTTGCAGCTTAAGCTTTCTTTGTGTCAACAAAGTAGTTGCACAAAGGTGTTTTGCAATGACAAATATTTCGTGTAACCTCTCCTCCTCCATTCTGCTTCATCGTCAGTCCGCTGCATATTTTCCCATCCTTTTCTGCATTTGGAGGTGTTTCATGAGTATAATAGTTGCCACAACCTCGAACCAAGTGGCCATTACCATCGCTATAACTTACTTCAGCGCAATCGCCTTCGCATTCCTCTTCCATTTTACCATTAGTCATACCATTTTTTGCCCGACAAGTCCAAGCCTTAGTCGTTTGGTCTTTCATACAATCCTGGAGGTAGCATTGGACTGAATCGATTTAAAAAGAAACAAATTAAATTAGAAAAAAGTAACTTTAAGATTTATTATGATGCTTAATTATGATTACTGTATAAGCTTACGACCCATTCCAGTTGCAATTATAGAGCAAATAAAAAATTCCACAAGAATTGTAAACTTTAACATTTTAAACATAAGTTACAAAAGTTGTCCTAAATTTTGATCAATTATAAAATACGTATGACGTTGGTGTGATCCTTAATATAATTTTTCATGTCCAAAATAGATGAATTGACGACAAAAAACGCAACTGCGTGTGCGATTGTTGAAGAATCGATAATTATGTTATCACTAATTTTATCCTGAAAGGATTTGTTAATGGCGCATTTTAGCTTGTATCTATTTTGGATGTAAATAGAAACAAATGCATTCCCAAATAAGTGAACATACACGAAATTAACAATATTTGTTTGACGCAATAAAGCAGAGAACAATGTGCTTTTCTTATCTCATGCGGAAATAATTCGGATAAAATGAATTTTAATTGGCACATTATGATAAAGTAATTAGAGCACAATATGAATTTAAATTTAACCCATTGCACAAATTTTAAAATATTGTATAAGTTTCATAATTGACCATCGCTAATAAACGTTAGTGATTTCCGGGCAACGGGGTGAGCATGACTATGAACGTAATGCTCTTGAGAATAGTTCATTAACACTTATATGTCATAAATTATATAAACTCAACAAACACCGCACACAAGATTATGAATATTCATAATTTATTCAGGTACAGTTTAAATCTCTCATTTGAATGCGTTCGTTTAAATTTTAATAAATAGGTTCAAACATTTTTAAGTTGTTAAGCCCCTATCCATTTACTTGTTGGGTTCAATGGCCATATGACGTTATTAAGCTGAATTTTATGCAAATAAATATCATTCGTGCAGAAATCATCCTTTATTTCATACAAGAGCATGATGAGTTGTATGGACGTCTTTATATGTATTCGTTGTCAAAAGCATTATTTTTTAAAGTTTTGCGTGTTTGTTTAGTTTGCCAACTTTTCCAAATGTACTGTCTCATGGCAATAGACTGTTTTTTCACCAGCCTTAGTAGACCCATCACTTCCAGTACACTATTTTTATGTTTTATTTATTACCCTTTCCAGACGTTTACGACACAAAATAAATTACCTTGTAGAACTGTGCTATGTTTTTATGCCATAAAAACCTTCATACTGCAAAGCCAAAATAAAGAGTATCTTGATGCTGTTCAGTATAAAAATGTATTATTTTCAACAAGTCAATTTTATAAAGATCCTTTCTGATAAAGGAAGCGGTTGGTGACATTATCAATAAAAAGGCGCCACCACGTTATCATGATAAAATCAAGTAAAAATTACGTTCCCTTCAGTATAGTTTATTTGTACATAAATCATGTTTCATGATCACCATAAAAAAGTATCAATATTAATAAAGGGAATACGTAATTAGCGCTTTCTTTTGCCGCTATTCAAAATGATTACGATTATAAGCTTCCGTAGTCGAATGTAAGACGTATAGCAACAGGTGATCAAATACGAATTGGTCAAACTGAAACTTGCATGCTACATTTTTTGTATTGAAATTTATTTATACTTGATGTCATCATAATTATAGGTAGTTATGCTGCACTTTAAAAAATGGAAACGTGCTGAGCCACCCAAATAAAATGAAATTTTGATCCCACAACCTTTTCATTTTTTACACCAGCCTCCGAAATATAATTTTAATATTCAAGTGGCCTAGGCATATTAAAATTTTAACCTTAAAAATAAACAACGTCAATTAGAATTTAAACCTATTAATCTATTGTAAGCGTAAACAGAAAACTGAATATTTGAGCAACAAAATTTTTTCTTAGCTAAACACATCTTAAGATGCTGTACTTATGCTATGCTTTCAAAACCGTATTAAAAATATTATTGCAATTTTAGTTTCGTATTTTGTACTCACAAAATCAATACGATAAACCATGTACTTGCACAATGTTATATATAATGCTACCAAAATAATTACTGCAGACTTAGAAAGAGAATAAGCAAAACAACCACACTAACCAATATGTAATCATTTAAAACAAGGTACACCCCACCAAACCAGGAAATAAGTCATCCCAAATAACTTGCTAAGGCGTGGGAAAGAATGATAAATCATATCAAATGAATTGAACGCATACTGTCAACAAGAATCAAGTTACGTAACAAATTTTGTAACAACATTTTAGGTATGACATAATATTTAACACTACGTGAGAACTAAAAAGTGTAAGCTTGTATTAATAAGTCACATATAACAATATGCAATATCTTAACTTGAAATTGCACGTTTGTGTTTGTATCATATCATTGTTGTTGTTGGCACGTGGAGGGGAACACAAGACTGCTACAATGTCTGAAAGTAGTAATAATATCATTCACGTAATACTTATTTTTGCAGTATTTTCTTCCCAATTTGTTCCATTTGTGGAGTGCAGAGCTGATGGATCTCCAGAAAATAAACAAGTTTGCATGTCATTGGCTCCCAGACATGGACCATCCTTACCATCCAAAAGCCCATTACCTTATAATGTGACAGTTAGCAAAAACAATGTGACGTTTGGTGATGCCATTGTGATTACAATTTCTTCACAAAACGAGAGTGGCATCAGAGGATTTATGTTTCAGGCTCGAAGTAAAACGGGAAGTGATAATACATTACCTTTTGGTAAATGGATACCAGAAAACGGGATGAGTAAAGGAATGAACTGTGCTGGTCTTGAGAGTAGTTCATTGACACATATGAACAACATGAAAAATATGCAAGTTCATGGTACTTGGGTAGCCCCGCGTGAAAAAGGGGAGTACGAAATTTGGTGAGTTGAATAAATTTACTAATGAATATTCATGAGTTACTAAGTTATAAATATGGATTTGGAATTTAATGAATTCGTTTTACTTTTGACAGGTTTACGATTGTTCAAGATCTGACTACTTATTGGGTTGAATATCCATCGGAAGTTATTACAGTGTACTAAATATCTAAATGGAATTTAAAATTGTGTATGTAGTGCATATGATGATTAATAAAAAAGTTCGTTATTAAAGACTTTTTAAATACAAATTTATTCAAGTGTAACCCATCCAAGTATACATATTAAACAAGAAATTTATGTAATATGTATTCAGTTTTAAGGAGTTCATTTCGTGAACACTTTTAGCTCATTAACCTCAGGTGTGTTGTATGGTAATAATGAGTTTTTACTGTTGCATGGTAGGCAGTTCTGGCGTGAGGAGGATCTAAGGGATCATCATCATCCTTTTTAAAGCATACGTTTTTTATTACCCTTATCCACTGACATTTACGACCAAAAGTAAATTAGGTGTGAAATAATGTTAAACTCTGTGCAGACTTCTTAAGTCATCGTTTTGTTGTTTTATAGTTTTCTGCTTAAAATAATAATACACAAAACTGATGTGCTCTTTATATCAGCTTAGTGTATGATATGACTTATCCTAAAAAGATTTTTTAAATGAAAAGTATAACTGTTATGTAATCATGTGTTTCGTAACGATATGAAAAAAAGGTACGAACACTTTATTATAACACGTTCTGGTAAATGCTTACTAGTTCTTCCTTTTTTAACATATGGATTCTAGTTGTATATCTAAACTAATGTTGAGTTGACGATGGGAATTATTTTAGTTCACACTCGTAACCGTCTTGATAGGTCTTGTGCCCTAGTAGGAAGTAAAGTGGGACGGCATGTTACTCCTACAATTTGAACGACTACGAAATTTGATAACCGATTTGTGAAATGTCGGGAAGGAAGTTACACAAACGCATGTTTATATTATTATGTAATTTACATTTACCATTTCGCATAAAAAATATTTATTATTTTACGAGCCTAATAGTAAATTGAAAAACTGACAGCTCTTGTTCTATTTACAAATGGATTTTTAACTGGAAGGCGTTCCCAGAGTTGAATCATGATGACATGAAATGTTGGCTACCCCAGAAAACAAGTAGATGTGTTTTCACAGCATTGGTCAGCTTGCCAAATAAGGAAATGCACTTAAGCATAAAACACCTGCATTATTAATTTACTTAAATGAATATTCATAAACTATTGTAAATCACCTGGCTATTCTTAGGCTGAAGATGACAATTAAAAGCGCAGTAAAAGATAAGCCGAGAAAAATAGGCGTGTCGATATGCTCCACAATCATGAAATGCTTAAACGTATGACACCTTTAATTGGTTTTTTTCGGTAATTGATTTTAAAAGAATGTAGTGGTGGTCATATATTAAATAATTATTATGAAAGACATGAACAAGCTGCATCATAGAGTCATTGCTCTTTTTGATTGCTACTTTTAAACTTTAAGTTATAAACGGACTAGAAAAACGGGTAGGGACTTGTCAGTTGATTATTAGTCTTATAGCAAACTGGACACTGAGATAAACGCTTTCGTAAAAAAATCAAAGTAAATTTGAAGTTTATATTTGAAACCTTAAAAATAATTTCAACTAGATTTTTAAACTTTATTAGAAGAAACTTTGGTTTTTTATTTGATTTTTTTTTCAATAATAATTCAATAAAGAAACATGTGGTTGCACAGTCCATTTACAGTCCTTACTGCCATCATTGTGGCTGTTATTGTGAAATGCAACAAGAAATCATCAAGTTACCATGTTGACATTTTACAGCAACAAAACCAAGTTAAAAACTATTCCTCCAGTGAATCACCTGAAAATATGGGACGATGTGGGGGAATAATTAATGGGGAAAATGGGTACATATCCTACAAGCTTGGAGAGCCCATTAAAGCTAGAGAGCGATGTGTTTGGCAACTTACAAATAAAATGGGTTCGGGATTTGAACTCATGCCAAAAGCTTTGGGGTTTAAACATTTTGGGAATAAGGCAGGTTTGATAGTAACGCCATTAAAATTCAACAAAGTGGAAAAAGCTATACTGCATTATAAGTCGTTTATGAGGAATCAAAGTGTGGAATCCATTGTTGTGTAAGTTATTATAAAATGGTATATAATTTTGGTAAAGTTTGTGCTTGAAAATACGTAGCCATTAAAAAGCAATATTTTTTAATGCAGGAATGAAACTACCAAATCGATGATTATTCCTGGACACAAAATCATCCTGACGTTTTGGTCTGGCGAAGATGTTAGTGAATACGACTCGATTTATGGGTTTAAATTGAAGTTTAGAATTATTCAAAACAAGAATGCAACTGTGAAGGAATCAATAGCTTATTACAGCGAATCGTTAATGGTTTACCCGGGGGAAGAAACATTACTGTAAGTTTAAATAAATACATATTCCTGGTCTGGCAAAAAATAATTATTTAACAGACAAATTAGATTAATACAAAAATTGACAAAAAAATAAATAAAAAGTTCAAAAAATAACAAATTATGAAACAATTTTAAAATATCTTTTTATTAAAAAATAATTGAATATATTTTTTTAATTGATTTAGCTTTCCACAGAGACGAGTCTACTTATATGGTGACGTCCAAGAGGAATTGAAGGAGCTATCAACATTTATTTTTGTTCCTGAAAGTAATTTTGAGGGAAAAGAGATGACTTTGGGGTACAACAAGTTGACAAATTCAACACCATACTGGCAGTGTGAGCATTTGAGAGTTAACAAATATAAGTTTTCGTTAGGCCATGATGGGGGTACTCCAAAATATGAAAGTCGATTTCCGTAAGTTTAACAATGAATATTTTTATTATGAATCCATTCTTTTTTAATTTATAATTTTGAAGTGGTAATATTTGTTTTGGGATTTTGTAGGATTTGTGATGGAACAGCATTTAGTACGGAATATGCATGGGATTTGGTTTTGTGGGTGGTACACTCTGTTCTCAAAATTGATGATCCGAGAAGACGTTTTGAATATTATTGGGAACCTTTGGCGTAAAGAAAGAATTGTTAAAAACTCATACGCTACAAATTCAATTTGGATTACTTTTACATTTTATATATTTATTACCAAGTAATTTATCAACAATTTTAGCGCTCTTTTAAATAATCAACTTTTAGTTTTAAAAATAAATATAAGTCTTTCGTTTTCATTTTTTTTTACAACTGTGACGTTTATATTGTGGCAATTTTATTATTTTTATGTACTTTTTCCTCCATCATGAATACTCTTCTGAACAAAATTCCCATACCAAATGCTCATATTGATGACTACAGTACAACTGCATATTTAAAAAAAATCTTTTTTCACATTTTGTCGTGATTTGATCCTCAGTAACATTACCTCTTTAGTCAAAACAACGTTCCGCATATTTAATGCATACTAGTAATAGTGCTTTTAGTTTTGATTCCACAAAATACACACTTATTAAATTCATACACAAAATATTAACCCCATACTTGAAACTATTCAGTGCATTTAAAAAGTGCAGTAAAGTGTTGTGGTATACTCTGCATGCAAAAAGATATGTGTAATAAACATGTCACGAAATAATCTACAAATTACTTTTATCACATCCTCATTCATTAAACAGAACTGCATACAAGTTATGTTATGTCCATCGACCAAAATGTGATTCTCCAAGAACGCTGTGCATGGTAAAGTATTTGTACTCATAAATATACCATGAGTCATGACAATGTCGTTGAATAACAAAGGTTTATTTTCAGTGCTTGTTTGCATACAAGATTATTTTCCAGCTGCACAAAACGTATTCGATGCAAGTTTTCTCTTGGTTTATCTGCGTAAAATAGGAGGCAATCCTGTGCATCAATTCGTGCTATTATCACTTGTTTTCAAGGTTATCATAAGGAAAAACGTTTTAACGTAGATAAATTCAGTTTGTTGGTATACGTATACAGGCCGTTATTTGGTTAGAGTGTTACCATTTGAAGTTTGTGAAAAAATTAATACTCATTCGAATTTTATTCTCGGGTAAACAAAGTTAACAAGATGCATTCAAAATTTGAACTATTTGTAATTATTTTGGGAACTACAGGTTTTTTGTCAATGGTTATCTGTGAGACGTCCCAGGTAAAGCATTCAAATTATATTTACATTACATATTTTAAAACAAAGAAGCAGAAGTATAAATGATAATTTTTCCATAAACTATTTGAAGGACACTCAGATAGTAAACGTAGCTGTATTTTGCGATTATGAATGTAGTCGACTGTTCCAGCACAATAAATCGGATATTGACCGACATGTTGTGTCAATGTTTTGGGACGCTAATATAAGTTTTAAGACACTCACGCTGTCAAGTATATTTTTCCGTGTATCTTCAATCACACAAATAAATGTAAATTATATCATGATAAAGTTAATAATTGTTTGCGATCTCCATGAAACCAACTAATTGTCAATACTTCTAGAACCAGAAATTTCAACCAGAAGTTTTTTCAAAGACTAGAGGTGAGGATGGAGGTGTTCATTTGTCTGAAGTGTTACCTGAAGTCCAACAATGGTTTTATGAACAAAAGGAACTCATAATCAGTCCTTCCACAAATGTTCATATTGGCCTGTTTATCACTGGTGAAAAGGGCGCAGATCAGATTTTTATTGCGGAACAAAGCTCATTATGCAATATTGACGATAAAAACAAGATATTTTATTCGACGCTAATTTTACGTCTTGGTGGTCATGCCCAAAATTATTGTAGTGCACTTGCTGCAGCACTAGGAGTAACGTAAGCAGTGATAGGATAATTTTTTAACTTAATTCAAATCTGTTCTAAAATTTTATACGATTAATTATACATTAGGCTTGGAAATCCGGCTCCAACAACTCAGCCCCAAAAATTTCTCTCTTGTCAAGACAAATCGTACATTGATACGTATCAATGTGGAAGCCATCACTATTTCTTTTCTAAATGTGCGGATAAACAAATTTCAGATTTTTTAAACTCAAACGAGTGTCTTCACAAATCGAAACCAAGTGAAATTATTCAAGACAATGACAACTATAGATATACCTATCACCTGGCACCTACTTTCACTGAACAATGTAGACTACAGTATAATAGTTTGTCTGTTTTCACAAAACAGGTATACAATTATTTATTACTAAATCGGTAGCCAATATTAGCCATGTCTAAAGTACTTTTGATTTTTAGGAGGAAGAAAATTGCCAAAAAACCAAGTGTCATGACAAATATTTTTTGTTTTTTAATAAATATGTTGGTGATATATATCCAATCTCTGGAACAGCTTGTGGGACTTCTAAAGTTTGTAAATATAATTACACTATGATAAAATGAATGGGACATTTAATTATTAAATTCCTTAACGTTTCATTTATATTTTTAGATCTGTTTTCGTGACCGTTGTATATCAAAGGGTTATAGACTTGCAAATTTTAAAACCAAGACATGCCTTGCCCCAAGTAGTAACTTTGACTCGGGTGACAAGCCCCGCCTAATAAACTGCCCATCACTTCCAACACCTCTTGACCAGTTCCGTTTCATTCCAAATGGAAATCAAGGACATTTCTTCATTGCTACTCCATTCTCATCACTTGACGCAAACGCAAATGAGGACAAATGTCTATCCGTTGATTTGACAGGAGAACATTTAATATTTCAACCATGTCATCTCTTTGAACACAAAAGTTGGCTAGAGTGGATATTTATCGGTTGGTCTGGAGTAGACCTTTCTACAAAATTCATGCTGTATCATCCACAAACCAAGAAATGTCTAGTAGTTGACCACCACAACGCAAAAGTAGTAACCTCTGCTTGTTATAAGGTAGATGAGAGTTATTGGCAAGTGTTCGAATACGAAATCCCTGATAAAGAGAATTTAGAGTTTGGATACAATGCTAAAAGTAAAGGACTAATGGATATCATACAGAAACATGATTATCGCGGTCTCGTTGTTATTATTGTATTCCTTGCTTGCCTTATACTTCCTAATAATAGGATGCGGGTGCATAATCTATAGTAATAACTTAAGTATTAGAATTTTTTTATGATTTATCCACAAACTGGAACTTATGCGTAGTAGTTTTTTAATATTTATGATTCCATGTAATTTATTCAGATCGGAGATAAGGTTGATTACATAGATAATATTTGAAAAAAATCATAACCCTAATTAATGTAATGAAATTTTTCTGGTAAGTTTTACTAAAATAAAGAATAAAATCCATAATTACTAACGAAATAAAACACTTGTAAGTTAACTAAAGATATAAACGATACATTAAAAAACAGGTGCATCATCACGCTTTGTCAATTATTTTACATATCACCTGTGAATTCATTTATGTTCAAATTGACAAACGCTTACCAAATGATATCATTGGCCTGGATTTGTTTAAGTTGTGTTGATTCGTATTCTTATAACCAAGTAGTTTGTTACGCAAACGCAGGAAAATCCATGTGTAATACAAATACCACTAACTTATCACCAGGTGTTCTGCCAATACATCAAATGTATAATACTGAACGGAATACTTATCATCGGAATAATATTTGTCACGCTAATTATTACTGATAAAACAAAAACTCTGTTTATGCTTTACTTTATCATTCAAATCGATAATAATATTCGTTGTTTTAGATAACCTGAGCATAATATGCTTAGATCAGTCAGAACATTCGATTATTCATCATGCCATTTGTTACCTTTATTCCAATACATCAGTCCCTAAAATTAACAAAGTCAATTAAATGTAAGCTCGTTTTTTTAATATTAATTAAAATGAAGTTTCAAATTGTGTGCATAGTACTTAGTGTCCTTACAATACTTCCATCGTCAGACGCCCAAGGAATTATAATACCTGGGCTTGGGAATATCTGGGAACTGGGATTAACACCATTTGGTCAAGCTTGTACCAAAATTGGAAATCCGGATCCTTCGCTTGAACCAATTTTTGGTCCAGATCCATGGTTTTTAAACTCCCACTGTACAACACATAAAGGATCAGCGGGATGTTTTGTAGATGATCCTGACTTTCCAGGTATGGGTTTTGGCATGTGTCGTTGTAACCAAGGGGAAGATGCATATTTTACTACGATAGAAGAACCTGAATGGCAACAAATTTGTTTGGGCAAAGTTGGTGCATTTTGCTCAACAGAACAAAGTTGGTTTTTTCCTGACAAGCTATGCACTCCAAATGCATACTGCCAGCCTTCCCAACTAGGACAAGGGCGTCAAGTGGGAACCTGCAAATGTCTTTACGGTTTCAACACAACTAGTGAAGGACTTTGTGAGGAAAATGAAAACGTTCCAGAACCAATACGATCTACTACACCGACCACAACAACAAGTGAGGCTCCACGAAAGGAAGATTTTAAATTACCACCTTTAAATTTACTAATTGGTGTACATCAGGTAACATACCAAGAGGAGTGTAATGCAAGACCCCTTCTGCCTTTAAATCGTACCTTATGTAAAACATATGGAACAACTGTGGCATGCCTTAAGAATGAGGAAAATCGATTTGATTGTCAGTGTAATCAACAAGCTGATTCGGTTTTTGATGAGGAACTAGGCATTTGTGTTGGTAAGGTGGGGTCGTACTGTTTGGCAAGAAAATGGATCTTAGGATATAAAGCTTGTACGAAGAATGCGGATTGTGAAATAGAGAACAAGGGAACGTCATTTGATGAAGGTTATTCGTTTGGAACTTGTGAATGCTTGTATGGTTATAAAGCAGATGAAAATGGACTTTGTGAGAGAGATAACAGTATTCCAGATCCATCAACGCCAAGGCCAGGTCCCACTCCATCAACAAGTCCAACAACAGATGAGCCTGGTGATGGAAATGATGACGACGATGATGAAACACCGAATGCAGGGGATGGTGTGATTTTAAGTGGAATAAGTAAATTAGTCATGTTGATATCAGCGATGTATTTGATGATTAATGTGTAAAAAATTGTAATAATAAAATTACCTGATATAAAATACGAAAGTAATGATAATGATATTAAACAAATAAAAAATAATAATGAACTTTGTAATAGAAATATACTGTTGGATAAATTATTTGTCAGTATAACATCTATGTATTTAACATATGATCATTCATAATTCATTTTTAACTGAACTGATTTATATGTTCATCACATTATCTCATTTTATGTTAAATGATCGACTTACATGCAATACTTGATAAAACTATCTATGCAAGTTTCATGATTTATATTGATTATTTAATAGGGCATTTTATCTTGTTTTTATTGTCTATTTATATATGTCATTGTAAAAGCTCTCAAGAAACGTTCATAGATTATTATATGTAAAAAATGAAAACAAGTTATTAGTTATTTTTTAAATGCTTTCTTCAAGTAAAAATTTGTTTTAAAAACTCTTTGTTTTTCTAAACTAATTAGCTTAATGAGATTTAATTATTTAACATTTTTAAATATAAAGCTTATAATTAACACATTTTTTACAAATTAAAGTTGGCTTAACGGCTTAGTTATAAAATTTTGGAATACATGAAACATTTTTTTAGACTAGAGTGTTATCACATATTCTTCATCACTTCATCAGCTATGACAGGATTCATAACGATTTTATCTGTTTGCTTATAATCCATCTTAAACCTGCATTTATTTATGGTAAAGCCGACACAGATTAGCGAAACAGTATGCAAATCCGCATCAAAATCGTCATATCTTTATCATGGCTATCATGCATTTAATTTGAAAAGTGATGAAATAATACACATTTACTCAAGCACGCGAATGTAGCCCTTTTACTCAAATGAAGAAAAACAGGGAAAAGAAAAACTCAATTAAAGTCGTTAGGACTGGGTGTTATGATAGTGAATTTAACATGTTATGTTGGACATATCATTTCTTTTGGTAAGCAGGATAAGCAAACAAATAAATCTGTTC
>JAQFZH010003795.1:0-13147 GCA_034695485.1 Entomobrya nivalis | reverse complement strand
CACTTTTTGTGAAAATTGTGGACAATTGCAACTACCTTAATGGTTCTGCCCGTTTATATGTTCTCGATCTACCCACTATACATAACATCAATCAATATTCATAAGAGACACGTGTGATTTTAAATAACTACCATTCGCTAACTTGTTTTTCTGCTTTAGCATGCTTAATATTAGAAAGGAAGTTGAGCAATGGTTATATCAACCTGGAATTTATGTAATCTCTTTTAGCTGAGCAATAATAAAAACAATCGTTTAACATATTTTTTATCATGATATAGTTACATATGTTATGGCCAATGTGGCCAACGTTTGCAAAAAATACCTTATATCCTAAAACAAAGATCCCCTATATTTTGATACATAGAACATTATCAATACATTTTTTCCTACAAAGTATTTGAAAATTTAAAGCCTCACTTATGGCTTCTAATTGTAAGGCATCTATGATTACATGGTTACTATTCCCAGTTTGATGCGAATCAATAAAGGCGACAACATGATATAGAGAACTTGCGACTATTCAGTAATATAACTGATGGTAAGTTGAAGTATTTATTATTTCGTAAGAAATTGTAATCATTTGAAAACTGCTTTTGCAGAGATACAAAGAATAATGATTCTGAAACGACTCTGAGAGAGTCTGTGCCACATATTTTGCTCCTAGTAGTTTTGATGGTGTTTTTGCATTGTCTGGTTGGACGTTGAGACCAGTAGATGAGTTCTGATACTGAGCATGACTCAAGATAAAATTAAGTTGAACTCCATTTTTAATAGAAATTTAAGTTGAATTCCATTTTTGAATAGAAAATTAGGTTGAATTCCATTTTTTAATAAAAAAATTATTCATTTTTAAAAGTTTAAAAATTTCTTAAACTAGTTATCGTTATTTTTTTAAATTAGCAGTTAAAATATATTTTATTCCTCAACCTTCCAGCTCACCAGCTCCACTTGAGATCCTCCACCCTCCCATTACCACGCTTTTAAAATATTTATTTGTTTATTCAAGTTGTTATGAAAGTTTGAAAGTTATAATGAAAAGAATAAATTCAACCGCAATTACTATTGCTTAAAATATTAATAGAGAGTGTTCACATTATCTGAAAAGTAAAAGTGTACAGAAAAATGTTTTTATAATTACCTAAAATATTTCGTGTTTTTAAGCTTAAACAGGAAAACATAAAATAATAACTAGTTGATAGATGAGCATGCTATTTTAACTCTTACAACTATTCCTTCTTATTTAACTACATGGAAATACGGAAAACGTAGCCCTAGAATTATATATATATTGGCAAGTAGTTACCTAATTTAATAAATGTATTAATATGAAAGCTTTAAAACAATTTTCCGAAGTAGCTTAAGAAGCTTTTCCATAGTTTTGACATGAAAAGGGCGTGCACGTGTTTTCAAACATATTTAAGTTGCACAATTGTTTTTATACACACATTAAAAATACTTCAATACTATTTCAACTATATCAAGTATATGTGCAATATTTCAAGTCTACATCCTAACTTCCAAAAAAATGATTGCTAATGCATTAAGACATGGTCAGAAATCTATATGCTTGCTTATCCTAATGCATTATTTCAAGTATTAAGGAATTTTATTTTTACTAAACCAATTAGAAAAATGTTAGAAATGTTTAATGACGATAATTGAAATGAATGTTTACAACAATTTGTTTAAAAAATTACATGCCTTTTTAAATATTATAACTGTATTTATTATTTTACAATGTAAGTAGAGCTCTCTTTGTACCTCTAATCACAGCCCTCAAAAATATAAGTATACTTTGTTTCCTAATAACGAACTGATTTCCATAAGAAATCAGTATTGGTTTACATGATAGCCTAAACCTTTGCATAATTTTATTTTCCCTTTGGCTTCCCCAATCCCTCCCATTCCACGAATTCACAACTTTCGTCCCCCTAATAAAAAATAACTTCCCAAGTTCCAATACGGCAGTCCAGAACAATGTAAACGTAACCGTAATCAATAAACACAATGATTTTATTAAAGTGTGCTGAACACTCCAATACTTTAAAAGTGCAAAGTTAAGAAATACAACAGCAAGAATTACAGAAGCATTGATAGCGACCAGATACAGTCCCATGAAACACATTGCATTTGTGTTGACCACTTGAAAAGATCTGTACATTATCCGCAAGTTATTAGACTGTCGCAACTCCGCAGTAGTCAAATAAGTTGAGATAGGTCTACCAACTCGTAATTCTTTTGAGAGAAGTAGCGTAAAATAAAATCCAAATATAGTGACCCCACAAACTAAAGTGCAATTGCTAATTAAACCTACCGCCGTTGTATAAGAATGAAATAATATAACAGCTAGTTTTACAGGAAAATAAAAATACTTTTCTGGAATTAGTCGACCAGTAAAAATCATTTCTCGGGGATCGTAAATAATCATTAGAATTGTAAGAAATATCATTCCAGCATAATTGGCGCAAATAACTAGAATAAGTGCTTCAACAAATATATTGTATTTACTAGTGTTGGGGTGAAAGTTTACCATAACATTTTGATGAATTGTGGTAACCAGTTGTACTAATCCTGTGAAAACGCGACATATATCGTGCGAATGAAATCGCACAACTGTCGCCAGAAACGCTAAAAGTATTAGGGCAAATGTAGCTGCGAGTGTGATGTAAACACCATTTGTTTCACCATCTGAGTGTCGAACGGCTACTATTGAAAATGATGCTAAGATCCAAATCAAAATTAATTGATAGTTTTTTCGAAATCGGGGAACAGCTTTAGGATCAACGGAGAGTTTCAATGTGTGTTTTTCAATTTTGAATGGTGATGTACCAACTAAATGAACAAATTTTATGGCAATGTTAATTGCCCAGTGGAAACGATCGCTAAACATTTCGATGGTTACTTTGGTCTAAATTATTCTAGACAAGCAGATTATTTTAGTTTGGATAGCTACACGTGTACAAATGCTGGTCGATTGAGCCAATAAGGCAAATTTAAAGTTATTTAAAAAAGTATTATTCCAGACAAAAGCTTTATCTAGTATGTAATTTCCTTATTTCCTCATAACTACCTCGGTTTTGTTTTAAAAAACAACCAAAATCATTCAAAACACTTGGTAGAAAGCTTGTTTTTATAACTTTAAACCTAGAAAGAGGCGTGTGTGGTAGATATATTGAGAAAAATATTAAACTATTGTGGTATAATATTAAGATATTTTAAGGAGATACCTTTCAATATTAAAGTATGAGACGACTGTGTAATATTTAAAGCGTACTTGTACGACTACCTGAATCTTAAAAAAACAGAATTGCGAAATTTTAATATAGTTATGTTGCCGAGCTAAGTTTAATCATTTCGATGGCATTTATAACAAAGTATAGAGGGATATATAATACAAAAGAGGAAATCGATTGAGGTTTACGTATAAACGATAAATTAAATTGTGACGTGATTGATGATTGATCGTCTTAAGTTGCTCCACTGGAATTATTATTTTGCATAATGTCATAATAATCAATTGAATCGAGTTAAAGCATACTTCAAAAAAGAGTATTTTGGTAAAATTAAGTGAACATTTTTTGAACAAACACTACAGTTTATGAAGCATTGATTAAAATATTTTATGAAAATAATCGACCGCCCGATGGAATTTTATTAAAGTATAATCAAAATTTACAGAAACGCTTTTTATGACAAATATTTTTGAATTAAAATAAGTCAATATAGTTATATTTTTATTAGAAATTCAATATCTCAGAACAGTTATTTATAAAATTATTGTAATTAGGATCTTAACCAGATCTAATAATTAAGATTTTCTTTTAACACTAATATATTTATTTATACGCAGTATACATATTTAAATTCCCAATCCTATTTTATCTCAATACCACTGCTTAAACAACCTCAAATACAAAAGCTTCGACATCTGAGCCACCACACAATATCCGACAACCACCGCCCCCATAAAAGGATAAAACTCCCATGGCAACCCTACCAAATGTATCCACCCACTTAAACCTGGCACATACGGCAATCCCAACCCAATCACCATAACAACCAAAGTCATCCCAATCATCGGCCCACTCGCACAACTTTGTATAAAAGGCCACTTCGGTGTCCTAATCATATGAACTATCAAAGTCTGCGTTACAATCCCCACACAAAACCATCCCGACTGAAAGACCCTCACAAGATGTGTATCCTCATCAGTCTGAATCCCAAAATAAAACCATAAGAACAAGAACGTCGCCACATCAAAAACACTCGACCACGGTCCCATCATAATCATAAATCTAATTATACTTTTAAGCGACCACTGATGTGGCACCATGACATACTCTGGATCCATGGTATCCCATGGTATCGCCATTTGACTGACATCGTACAATAAATTCTGTACTAAAATATGGAGACTTGTCATTGGCTGAAATGGTAGCCATGCGGATGCGACCAAAATACTGAAAACGTTACCAAAATTTGCACAAATCCCCATAATAATATATTTCACAGTATTTCCATAAGTCGTTCTCCCGGTAACCACAGCATCATCAATAACCGTGAGATCTTTCTCAAGTAAAATTATATCAGCTGATTCTTTACATATATCCATCCCACTATCAACACTAATCCCAACATCAGCTTCGGATAATGCGGGGGCGTCATTTATACCGTCGCCTAGGAAACCTACTACGTGACCCTTTAACTTTAATGCTTTTACAATATCCGACTTTTGAATTGGGGTCAATTTTGCAAATATTCCATAGTCTTCAGCAATTTGGCCATATACTTCATATTTGGATTTAGTTTGCTCTGCTTTTACCAAAGCTGACAATTCTTGACCTGTTATGACCTGATCTACTTTTAGGCCAATTTCCCCACAAATCTTTTTACAAACTAAGGGACCATCCCCAGTTAACACTTTTACTTTTACGTTATGATCCATTAAACTTTTTATGGCTTGTTCGGTGGAAGCTTTGGGTGGATCTAAAAATGCTAAATAACCACAAAATGTCATTTTATTTTCATCCTCAGTCCCAAAACTTTTCTTTCCCGTTTTTTCTAGCTTCTTAAATGCTATTGCAATAACCCTAAGACCATCCTCACTTAATTGACTATTTAAATTATTTAAATATTGATGGTTTTCATCCGACATAGTTTCTACTGGACAGTTGCCATGGAGAATATCGAATACACTTTGAGCTCCTCCAAAATTTTCATTTAAAATAGAACCACATTTTTCCAAGATTTCTTCCACGGCACCCTTACAAATCAGATATGTCTCATTATTTCCATCCTTTTCCTGGATAATCACCGATATCCGACGACGTACGAAATCGAATGGGATTTCCTCAACAAATTGGAATTTTTCCCCAATTTCAACTTCACCTGATTTGCTGTCAATATTACCATTATCCTTACATTCCTTCATATATTCAATGATAGCCGTATCCAAGGGATTTTCATGACAACTTTGAAAAGTGGAGTTGAGGTATCCCATTACTAAAGGCATTGGACTTGCAGCTCCCTTTCCATTTACATATTTATTTAATGTGACAATTCCGGTTGTCAAAGTTCCCGTTTTATCCGTGCAGAGCACATCAATAGCGCCCATGTTCACAATGGCATCTAGCTGCTTTACGATACATCGTCTCTTCGACATTTCTAAAGCACCTTTCGCCAAAGTCGAATTGACAATCATTGGCAACATTTCCGGTGTTAAACCTTTGCAAATCAAAATAAACCAAAATTAAAAGTGTGAGGATTTTTGATATATTTTTAGAAGTGAACTAAAATTTAACTCACCAACTGCCACCGACAACGCAAACATAAACGCATCAAACCAGTCATTATTCAGAAATCCCTGTAACAGCAGCACTGGCGGTACCATGACAACCATCAATCCAAAAAAAAGCCATGAGATCCGTTTCACCCCTTTTTGAAAATTATTCTCAGGTTTCTTCCCCAGTTGCTTTGCCAATCTTCCAAAATGTGTTCTATCACCTGTGTTCACCACCCGACAAATCGCCTTCCCACTTACAACAGCACTTCCCATAAAGCATATATCCGGTCTGTCCAAATCTCCAGAAAAGTTTACCCCTCCAAATTTTTCCTCCTTCGAATCATCTTCCCTTATCCCCACCGTATTTCCTACCAATGTCCAAATCGATTTTAACCCATTTTCAAAACGATTGTAAAATTCTTCTTCGGTTTGGGTTACATTTTCGTGATTCCTTAAAACAATTTCTGTGGGACACAGCCAGCTTCTTTTTCTATCCCTATTGTATTTCAAAACCGGAAGTGCTTCTCCACTTAAAGCCGCCTGACTCACGTGAAAATCCTTTCCTTCCAGCATTTCCACATCTGCTGGTATCAAATCTCCCGGAAATAATTTCACCCAGTCACCGGGGACCAACTCTGTGGACGTAACCTTAAACTCCATATTTTTTCCTAGAACCATATCCTCTCTGATAACAGTCACCTGAGTCTTCACAAACTTTAAAAGACTTTCTAGTTCAGTTTCGGATTTCCATTCTTGTCGAAATTGAAGTGCTGTTGAGAGAAATACCATTACAAACATTATCGACATTGTGGCATATTCTCCAGCAATTCCACTTGTTATTGCCAACAAACACAGTAGAACGTTGAAGGGATGAAGAACACTTCCGAATAACAAGTGATACCATTTTCGCTTCTTTTCGGTGTTTACTGAGTTTGGTCCGTAGAAAAGATGAAGCTTACAAACTTCTGTATGTTTTAGGGGACCTTGGCTCTCAGCATAACTGGAGATCAGATTATTTTCAGGAATTTTCAACATTTTTATAAAAATGGTTAAGTAATTGAATATAAAATGCAATAAGAAGGAATGCTTTGGAAACGTGACCTTTTTACCATCCGAACTATTATTCAAGAATAGTGGAAATATTTTTAAGTTAGCGAGATAAATGGTTGTAATGAGTTTCTCAGAAATTCATTAAATAAAACTGTTTGAATGGGAGCTATGCTAAGCCTGGAATGAATGACATTGAGATCTATGGAAAAATTAGCATGATAATTTAAGCGTCAGTTCACTAATTATTTTTGCTATTATTTTTTATGATGCTCGTGTCATTAGCAAGCGTATATCCTAAAATGAATGAAGAAATGCTGCTAGATAAGTCAACGTGTGCAAAATATATGACGTATACAGTGTAGTAAAATAGCTAGATATTTTGTTGGTACAGTTATTACTTCTTTATTCATATATATTTATATATGCGCATTTTTATCCAATAAAACTAACATTCGTGTTTCGTTTCAACTCTAGAAGAATTGTGGTAATATATATGTTCTTTGTCTAAAATGTATTAAAAATTTAAATCTTTTGTTAAATTTGATGGAAAATTACAATTTCTTTGAAACTGGAATTTTTCTGTTGGTAGGTAATGGACCTTACATAACAAATACTGAGTTACTCCAAAATGCCAAAAAGAAACCGTTCTGAATTATGGAATTGCTGCTGATTTCAGGTAGCAAAGTGACGTAAAATTTGCTATCTTATGAATAAACATAATGCAGTATGATATTATAAATTGAAGTAATTAAGTGAAGCCAACTAGCATATGGTAATACAATTAAAATTTTAGCGTGTAGAAAATATTAATTTTTTGCGGTACCTGTTTTTAGGATACATAATTATTCCAACTCGTTCACTTCAATACTCCATTTGAAATTTATATTTTACTTTTATTCTTATTCTTGGCCATTACACTAGTACACGAGTACCAGTATCTACATGATTACTGGTATATACATAAACATACATAATAATGTACTTTCAAGCTTACGGCTTATACTATTTAATATAGATTATAAGATGAAATTACAACCTTTGTTGTATATTTTACAATGCTTTAATTTAGTTAAAACACATTTCCAAATATTTTAGTCTTATAAAATGTCAGTACTTCGAATATTATTTAATTTGTGTAATCAACAGATTTATTTTGACCTGTTGTCTTTGGCAACGTAAATCCAAAAATATTTTTGAAAACTTGTTTTGAATACCTTATCTTGATTTCTTCCACTGTGAGTTTGTGTGAGGATTGCCCTTTATTCAATTTTCATTAAGTAAATACAATTAAAGAAGGTATCTCTGTTAGAATCGTTGCGCAGTAGTGTTCTATATTTACGTAAGCATGAAATATCATAAAATGTATTAGCTACTTATGCAAAATTTACAATATACGTAGGTATTTGTTTTTAAATGACAAAATATTTTTAACACTTAACTTTTTACAAAATATATTATTTTATATATTATTTTACATTGTTTATTTTATTTTATATTATTTTACATTGTTTAATTTATTTTATATTATTTTACATACAATTAACGCAATAGCAGCAAATCGACTATTCGATTAACACAAAATAGCTGACAGATTGGTGGCGTTGTCTTTTCAATAAAATTCGACAACCCAAACTTAACCTTGCCCACTTGACAAGAGTCCAAGAATCTTTTCAAATACTTCCGGTCTCTTCGATTTCCCACGCCACTAACTATACCTACATTTCGCTTTAGCTGTTGTAGTGATATAACAGACGCTTTGTAAAAGTCTCCTCCAATTCCATACACAATCAATATAACCGGAACTACTTGAAGTGCCACAGTTGCAAAGAATATATTTCCCAAAATTGGAACCGAATCCGAGTCTTTTTGATTAATTAATGTGACTGCTGATGCTATCTGCGCTATTCCACAAGTCAGCAAGAAGAGGAAAAGCACACTTCGCACAGCAGCATTATATGTTTCAGATAGCACGTGATTAGCGCGATACATAGTTATTTCAGATGGAATGGTATCTGAAGTCGGCCAGAAGCAAAGCTTCCCTTTTCGCATTGCTTTAAGAAATGCTCTAAAATTGTTTAAAAATAAATTGGCCCAAAATCTTAAATATATTTTCTTGGGTTAAAAAAGTATAAAAAATTTACCTGTGCGCTTTATCAAAACAGAATATCAGTGTAAGTCCACCCACAAGTATGTCAACTGCAATTAAGTAGCCTTGGATACTTATAATATCCCAAACACAATAGTTTAATCCAAATATAAATCCATTTTTCAAGACAAATGCAACCAGTCCTGTGGAGTTTGAAAATCCAAAAACTTGATCAAATATCCATGTTGTGTTGAGAGGTAGGGTATTTTCCAAGACGCATGCTAGAGCGACTGCATTAGAAAATATCCATTTTTGACAAAACATAGTTGCCCTGAAGAAATATTTGGCCATTTTTGTCTTTGTGGTGGTCTGATTCCCATGGCCTAAAAAATAAAAACACGTTTTTAAATCACGAATGTTATAAATTTATTTTAAACGCATTATTAAATTTAAAAAATTGTGTACCATTGTCATACGCTTTTTCGATTGACATGGCTCCGTTAAGGAAACCAACAAAGTCTTCTGGAAATTTAGTTCGAATTCGGTATCGCTCCCCACAAAGAACAAACATGAATAACATCATAATGCACATATTTGTTTCCACTGAGGGACTCAACTTGGATTGGGTTGATTTGATTTGTAACTTTAAATTCCTAATCCTGACAGCAGTGGCCACTGCTATGAAGGAGAGTAGTGCCAGACGCATTTTCAGACTACTTCTTTCCCGATTACGTATGGCTTCAAACTTTTGATCTTTATAATTGTAGATAAGCTGCTGGCCAACAATTTTTGTGGATGTGTAGTAGCCATTAATAATGACTTTAAGGAAATTTTCGGCTAGAAGCATTATGACAACTAGAATTATAACTTGTGTGCACGGAAGTCAATTACAAACTGACGATCGAATAAGAAGACAACTCAGGAAAAACTAAATCCTGTCAAAACTGGACACACCTTTGTTAGCTCAAAGTCTAGAGAGGAAAAACATGTTTACTTTAAAATATTAAACATGACTTTCTGCGGAATACTTGTCAAACTTGATAATATGTGGGCTATATTGTTTTAAGATGTTAATTTATATTCCCAGATAGTTAGTAGTTATCACGATATATTTCCAACTGGAGAAGATATAATTTAAAATATATGTTTGCGTTATTCATATTACGTAGTCATGTTTGCTTTCTTTCGTTTGCTTTTGATTAAGCTTCTTGTTTTTTTGACATATTTAAGGAAGAAACACAATGTAAGCTTGAAACAAAGTCGAAAATTCTGTTGTGATATTTCTAGCCATCGGAAAATAGTACTCCGAATTAGTTTTATGTTTTATCTTTAGGATTGAATTTGAATTTATTAAAGTAAACAACTTTGTCTACGCAATTAAACACGTGAATAAACAATTGTTTCAGAATGAATGGTATCTGAACACAGCCACAAAGTTTCCTTGTTCGTATTGCTTTAAAAAATCTCTAAAATTTTCAAAAATATATAAATTGGCCCAAATCTTAAACATATTATTTTTGAAATTAAAATGTAATATAAAAAATTACCAGTGCGCTTTATCAAGACAAATTGTTAGTGTAACTCCATCTACAAGTATGCCAACAGCAATTAAGTAGCCTTGGATGAGCACTTTGAAAATCGCATTAACGCGGTAATACATATTTAATACATGTTTTTCATATTATAAGAAAAATAATTTAATTTGCCTCAATTACTTTCCTAAAAAAACACTCCTTTTTCTCGTTATAACTTTTTTATAAACAAATATAGTTTATTCTAACTAAACTTAACTTAACTACTAAATTAATATAATTCAAAAACTTCAGAGTTGTTGCATGGCTTTGTATGCAATTAATTTAGTTACATGTTAAGTAACTAGTAATTATACTTTTAGAAAATGTTTATAATATTTCACTGAAACACAAAAGAGTTTATCAACCGTATCATTAGAAACTAGAAAAACACTCATTAATGTTTCAAACAATTAAAATGAGGTATTACAATTAATGAAAACCATTAGTTAACTAAATTAAGATGTGTGTTTACTAGCTAGTCGTGAAAAACATCATAGTGTGGAAACATATCCAGGAAAGCATGCCAAATAAGCAAAAAATACGAACACAAGCAAATTAAATGGGATAAAGAATTTGCTGATTTTAACCTTATAAAGTTAGACTTGTGTAGGGTCCTAATTGCTATTCAGCTATTACTTCAACGACAATTTGGAAACTTGCTTATGACACCAATCATATTTTTTTGTAGGATTGGCGTGGTTGGTAGATTTCTAAGAAAAGAAAATGGTAAAATTAGGCAGCAAGAAGGAAAATGTATTGAAGCAACTAAAATGTATATCTTTGCTTATCTGAGACATTTGTGGGTTCAATTTCTATGACCACATGTAATTTAGTTTTATGTAACGTTTCATATTTTATATGGTAGGTTTCTTAGGAAACCAAAAGTGGAGAAAGAATTAACTTTAGAGATATTAGTAATTACCATAAAAGATTGGTCAGGAATTATTAATACATTGTTTATAACAACTCAGCATAAAGTATAAGGACGTACAATTATCAAAAAATATGTATAACTTTTAGATATATTAGTAGTAGCGAATTTGAAATATTTTGACTTGGTGCTGCTAAACATCAACAATAATCACCAAACATCATCCGACTGTGTTAAATCATTCCGAGACTGTATGCAAATAATAAAATATGTCATCATAACTCCAATGATCTGTAATTTAAGTAAAAATTAGAACTCAATTACTAATTCAATACTACAATTATTGCATTATATATATGATGCGATACCATAGTGAAATAATTTGTTTTTAGACTGAATGCCATGTTTCAATTGTGCACTTACATTTGCAAGTAATCCAAATGTAAGCTTAAACTTCCCACACGAAATGCTTACTCTGTTATCTTGCAACTCTTGAAACATTGCGCATAACTCATTACACGGAATATAAAATCCATTTCCCTTTGTCTTCAAATTTAAATTGGTCAAGTGTCCTTTGAATATTTCCATCTAATAATTTAAAGACCACCACATAATAATTTTTTTCTTGTATACCATTCATCAAAAACTAAGACGACTTAAAAAAGCTTACCTTTGAGCATACATCTGCTCCTAAGTAGTAAAAGCAACATCCAATTATGAAAAATATAAGCATTCTGAAACTCTGAATATGCCCAGTAGATCCGATTAGAGAGTCAAAGTTAAAAGAATAATAGACAAAGTTGAGCAAAGTTCGTATTAAAACATTTGGCCAAATTATATGGTTTACTATGTCAGTCACATCCCTTATCGCAAAATACGACCGTTTTATATATTCCCAGTGAAATTTTTCCAGCGTGTCCATATCTTCAATATTTTTTTCCGCATCATCCACAAAATTCTTCACACAAATCCAAACGGATGCAATCATAAACAAAATAAAAAATTCTTCAAAAGATCCTGCAACATGTCTTAAATAATACATTGTTGTAATAGCAACATCTATAAAAATATGATCTGGAGTCAGTTTTGTAAATCTTAGTTGTTCTGTAGATATCCATATTGAATCTACTAAAGATGTTACTGTGATAAATACCCAAATGACATATGGCAATGCATTATGCAATGTCTTGCCAAACTTTGAAATGGCAGAAATTTGTCTCAAATTTGGTCTCAGTTTTAATTTCTCTACACAGTTAAAAAGCTTTGAATAACTTTGAGGTTTCCAAAGACTGCGCCAAATTGTACAATGAAACACAATGTTTAGATAACCGTGAAGTGCCATGAAGAAAATAGGTGGCGTCCAGCTTTTCTTGTTTGCAGGTGTTATGCATAATTTCTGCTTACACTCGTAAACTCGAAACATAATGTTGAGTGTCATGATTAAACAGCATATTATCTTAATGAAAATGAGTTTAGTCAGTTTTGAAATTACATATGTATACAGGAAGCTATCGAATTCTAAATATGATTTACCCGATTTAGAATATGGTACTTCACTTCCCACAAATTTGATTTTGTATGTTTACTTAATGTAAATGGAACTATTCCATGGTAGTAGCCAAGAGTCAAGAAATTCTTTAATGTTTTAAACGCAAAATGACACTTGCATGCTTGCTTTGAACTGTTCAAGAAGGTTGGTTGGACATAGTTGAATTTTTTGAGCTTTATATCGGAGTCAGCCATCTTCTGAAGGGAAATGTTTTAGTGGATTAACCGATTATAAA
>JAQFZH010003794.1:0-13150 GCA_034695485.1 Entomobrya nivalis | reverse complement strand
GCAGCCCTTGCAGGCTTGCCTTTTACATTTGTGTATCTCATCTACCTTTTTAGTCATCGAAACTCATTCCCAGCCGACGAATACGCTTTACAACTTCTCGTATACTTAATCGGTTTCTTTGGACTTCTCATCTTAAACTATTGTAACTACATCATGGTCACAAAAAGCGAGGAACGACAATATTTAATAAATCAGGCTTGCATTACTTATTATTGTGACGGTCTATTTCCTACTTCCACAAAGTTACGGAAATATACAGTGAAAGAGCTATTCATTTATTTATTTTCAACAATATTTATAATTTTAATTGTTGCATTCTTTTCCTTTCCATTTTTAATTTCATTTGACCCCATACAACTTGTTTTTGGGAACAGCATTCCAGTCAAGATTCTCTGTTCTGTATTTTATGGTACTGGAGGTACATTACTAATATGGTATTTGCTGTCAACCCTTCTTATATATATTGGTGCTCTAGAAATGGCAGAATTATATTCCAGAAAGCTAACTTTAAACAATTCTTGTATTTTTCAAAACGTGCACATTATTTCGTGGAAATTTCGCAAATGTTACAAGCGCTATTTAATTTCGAGAATACTTTTCGATCTCGGAAAGATCTCTGTGGCCGAATTTCCTGCTGTTATATTATGTGTTGGAGTGATACTTATTTCAATCACATCAACAGGATCAATTAAAATGTGGGGTAGGTTAAGTCTGCTTATTTATTTGGTTCTACCTGCCACAACCATGATAGGAGTTGCTGTTGCATTGGTTGTTACACAGTTAGCAGGCAAACCATATGTTAATGCGAGAGAGTTTCAAAAGTTTTGGAAAAAAATTAATAGAAAAAAAGTTGATCGAAAAATATTGAGCGCCACGAGATATTTTGGATTGGTTGTTGGACCTTATGGTATTTGTGCGCCAAAGTTGGGCTTGGAATTTTGTTCGGATGTTGTTGTCAATACTGTAAATATGTTGCTAATAATTTAAATGTTAATCAAATAAATAAGTAAATCTGTTCACAAATGTACTTATGGTAAAACAGTGGTGAATTAGGCTATAAGGTAGAGTACATCATCAATTATATTTAAACAAGCAATCATGTTAAAAATTACTTTAAGGACGTTTAAAAGGGACACATATTCATCAACTCAGATCTTGATTTGTGAGCTGGAAAAAATAGTGAAATAAAATAGCTTTACTTTAAGATTTAGTATAATAAACTGGGTGGATTTTAGTTTGACATCATAATATTTTCAGGAAAACTTCGACAGTAAGGAAATATTATTAGCTTAATTTTTGCTTCAACATTAATTCATTATATAAATATTTCCAAAATATATAAGTTGATTTTTGATTGCGTAATATCATCGCTAGATGGATTTTTTTTACTAAAAGCTATTTGAGTTTAAAAAAAAAAATGGCTCCGCCCGCTGTCCATCAGTTATTTCTTTTGACGTATAATACTTGACAAAAGTCCTTGCTAAGTTGATGAAATTATTTTCAATCCATTTTGCGTATTTATTTTAATTCTGTAAGCTTGAAAAACATTAAACTGTATAAGCATTTTAAGTACAATCCTAAACAATTCTAAAAGGCAACCATCGGGTATTTTTTTTACATATTTTTAATATTTCGAAATACTTTTAATGATTTTTCATGCTCACAAAACTAAATATATGCTTAAATTAATAAATATACAGATAGTGAAATAATAAAGACTTTTCTGGTTAATTCTTCAAATATATCTCGATATCAAATGCTATTTCTTAATATTTCCTAATCTTTTGAAGATGAAGAACGTCCACAAATATGTACAAAAGTCCATTTTCAACCATTTTAAATTGTTGAGTTTTAAATACCACACAAACGAAACCTTGCTTCAGGGGCAACATGATATCAAAAAAGCCATACATTTGCGTGTCTACCTCTTTAATTTTTAACGCTGGGACTTTCATCAGCTACGATAAAAAATACCGGGGAAATTGCACCATCAAGTTAAAAGATGGAAGCAAAAATTGATTTTAAAATGTCTAATTTATTTAAATGAGTGGTTTGTTTCACCTAATCTGGGTTTTTTTCAAGTGAACAACAGTAAACTTTCCAGAAATGAAAATCGTATGCATAATATAGTATCCGTCGCTCATTTTTCTACTATATCTGTCGGAATAATTTATATGTATAACCGATTGAAGAATTATCAGTCAAAAACTCATGCTAAACTCCGTAATTCATAAATAATAAGTACTAAAGTATAATCAAACATCTCCGCCGACTTATTCACATGCGATTCTATATACACACCATATATTTTACTTAATAGTTTAAACTAGTTTGATATCACTAACTAACTTCGCCGTATGCTAAATATTCTTGTTATTATGCTAGCACTACACAGCCATACTACAGGTTAGTTTGCTACGCCAATTATAATCGCTATTTACAAATATGAGTAACATTACTTATTTTAAGTACAGTACAACTATTACAAAATTATTTTAATAGGCTAAAACTATATTTTTACATGAATCGTAGTTATTATATGTTATCAACTTAAAATTAAAAGATAACATTAAACCTTTGTGGGTCATCTCTCAATCAGTGCAAGTTGGCTAGCAATTCTAGTCGAAAATTTTAAAAAGACTAAAGGAGTAACTCGATCCAAATAGTTTGAGTGTAAAAACCGGATCTTCAATGGGCATAGTGAACGAATGCTCTTTCGCAAAACTAAAACTTCACTAAATTGCAACCTAAAGGTAACATCACGTTTTTCCACTAAACGTTTAAATAACTTACATAACGACTGACTTTGTCTATTAATATTTGCAGCAAATCGTAAACACCCAAGAATAAAACTGAATGAAATCAAAACCAAGTCAAAAAATATGACAACCGCAGTAAAATCAAGCTGATTTAAACGAGTAGTCACAACAAAAACTGGTATTGAAAGAGAAACAATTGGTCCAAATATCAACAAAGGAATCAAAATAGTTCGATGGGTGATATTGTAAAATATACAAAGTAAATGAACTTGTTGGTATAGTTTCAAATTGACGGATACGCTTTTAGGAGAATTGGACACTTTACACTTTTTAGAGATAAGGTCTAAGGATTTACTGAGGCAAAAGGTAGGTATCAGTACATTTAGCAGTATGGTGATGGCAGAAAAATTGATATATATTCTCATGGAAATGTATGAATAAACTAACTGTAAAACTTGGGCCAGATATTTGTTTCCGAAAATTTGGAAAATACTATCAAAAATGAAAGAAGGCACAAAATTCCATGGAACATCTGGTTTTAGTGCACATGACAAGGAATACAATATGCTGTGATTTAACAAAGCTATTGTAAACATTCTTGTTATCCATTGTACAATTTTGGTTGCTTTCCTATTTCTCCAGTGTAGTTTTTCAGCCTTGTTTAAATGTAGGTTGTTGTCGAATTGTATTAACAAATTCATGAACTCACACCAACTCTCTGCTTTCCGTTTGAAAAAGTAGAGACCTATTATAACCAAAATTGCATAATAGGCAAAATATGAAGTAGTAATTTTATCTGAGATTGACTTGCTCTCGTAAAGTAAACGAATAGTTCCAAGTAATGGTGGTAAAATAAGTATTAACCCAAAATATAGCCAATGATTTTTCAGAAATTTAGGATTCACTGTAAACTTGATGGTTTGTATTGTAGAATTGCTTGTTAATCGAAAAGGATAATCGAGTGGAATTATATTCCATTGAGTAATCACAAAAAGTAGACGTTTTATTTCAGGAATGAGATTAGTAGAAACTAACATTTTGACGAATTTGAAAAGTTGATGCAAAGAAACGAATATGTATAATCACGAATGAACAAACGAATGTGCAACGACCACAAACTAATATTATTAAGAAACTGACACAAAATCACTAACAAAAAATATTTTCTGGAAAAGTTTCGAATCGAACTTTTAGGTTTGCATTAATTGGACAATACTATGTTTTCGCCTATCTGCTCTAAACAAGTTAATCCGCGGACTTATACATATTTTTTTTGTTTCTGAGTGAGAAAAGCTAGTGACGTATATACCTTATATAGAAATACCATGGATAAATAAATTAAATACCCTAGCAGTTAAAAAGCCATTCTTTGGCGAAAATATTAGAATATTAATTATGCTCTTACGCCTATGGCTCAATATTTTCCGTCGATAATTCAACTTGTGTCCCGAAATTACCAAAAAAAGTTAAGATAAAGAAGGTGAGCGTACTCGTAGTTGCGGAAAACTCTCTGATCGATATTGGAGGCGGCTTTTAAGTAGTACATAATTAACTAATATTTCAGTTCAGTTTTAAGGCTGAAAAAATATTACATATTACCGCTTTCTATACTAAAAGCTAACCATCTAACCATAAAATGTTTTTCCAAATTCAATGCGATAAAACATAATCACCTTAGAAAATCGTAGTCGCACAATTTTTCTGATGGAAGTTTATATTTTAAATTAATCCATGATATTTTTTCCATTATTCTCAAAGAATTGGATTGGATCAAGTATAGGAATGTTAATACAAGAAATACTGACAGTTAAATAAACCACTTATAGCTTTTATGAAATGTATCACTATTAGCTAGGGTATACTTAGAAGGTTTTTTAGTATTGCTTTGTGATAATAGGTTTTTCGTAATTATTCCCTGTTGACGAGTTGGCATATTGGTTTAAAGACGTAGTGGAAGATTTTACATATGTATGAGAGCGTGGGTAGAATTACTTTTAATTGTACATAAAACCTCCATTAGCAACTTCCATAAGCTACTTAAGCTGATCCTGTTTTTAGGACGTCCACACTTTATTTTGGATGGTGTTGGCAAAAGCATTAATTCTATCTAGGCTTCTAGAAGGTATTTTTAAAAGGATACAAATAGACACTACTTGACTTATTAGTGCATTAAGACTAGAGACATTCGAATACATAATCTCATTTAAATTGTACATATCATTTGATATGAAAAATGATTCTAAGTCGTTGTTGAAAGTCGTCTTCACGAATTAAACAGTATTTATGAAGCGAATAAAAACCAAAGCTTTTGGAAAATGAACAAATTTGTGTCAACAATATTTGTATAGGTAATTGAAAAATTATGTGGATGGTTTTCAATATAAATGGATGATTTTATTTGATGAGTTTTTCTTAACCAACTAAGTTTAAGTACTTATGAAAGCTTAATAATAAAAAACTAGAAGTATTTACTAATTACCTTGTTTAGTAATTTTGTGTGCTGATGATGACAAACAGTTTGCAGTCAAAACGTTGACATATCTTTATCTCAAAACATAGTTCAAATTCAATAAATCATTAAATTACTCGCTCCTAACAGGTAACCAGATTTTATTTTATCAATAAATCTGAACAAAGAAAGTCCAAATTCATCTAACCATTCGTTATTAAAAAAGCCTAAAGTATACTTGTAAAAACTCTTAAAATTTACCTTAAACCTATTAATAATTTTTTTTGCTAGAATATTGTATTCTGACAATTATTTGGAAAAAAACTTATGTTTTAATCAATGCCACTTTTATAGCTAGTGTTAACGAAAACTTTAAAAGCACCAGAGGAGTAAGCCTGTCAAAATAATTGGAATGCAGAAAACGTATTTTGAGCGGAACTAAAGTTCGCAAATACTTTCGAAGCAACTTAATACTTGAAACATATTTTATACCATTTGGAGGTTCAATTTTTACAAATTTGGTTTTGTTTTCCATCAATTGTTTTTTGAATGCCGACAGAGTAGCTAAACTGACTTTATTTAGCATAGCGGCAAAATGAAAGCACACCAATATTGCAATGATACCAACGCTAAATAAATCCACAAAAACAATTGCAGTACTAAAACTAACACTTTGTGAATTTGATATAAGTACAAAAACAGATCCAGGAAAGCACACAATGCCATTTAGGATTTGCACCGGAATTAGTAGACGACGATGAATGTTGTTGTAGCTTATACAGAGAAGTTGCACTTGGCGGTAATATTTAACAAGCTCAAATAAATCTTCATATGATTTTGCATTTCCTAAACCTCGTTTCAAAAGTTTTAAAGAACTAGTCAAGCCAAATGTAGGAATGAACAGATTTGCCAACGTGTTTAAAATACCACCATTTGAAGAATTTCGAAACAATATAAAATGGCAAAAGAACAAAAAAGAACGTTTACTTATTTCGATCGATATAACTACTGGCAAATATTTTACATTAGTTTGAAAAAGATTCAAAATTTGTGACGGGATCAAATTCCAAGATACACTTGGAAATACAGCACATGAAAAACCGTGCATAAAACCATGATTTCGTAAAGCCAGTCTGTACAGTTTTGATACATTCTTCACAAAACGTGTTGAAGTGTCTTCTTTTTTAAGGTGATCAAAATGATAATTTAATGTGGTTAGAAATATTTTCGAGCTTTCTTCAAACCATATCAACTGATTCAAAAATACGCAAAAATTTCCGACAGATGATTTATGAAACAATGTTGTTACAAATATGGAGATTCCAAAGTATATAAAGAACAAAATCACACAGCGGCTAAAATATGACATTGTGTCAAAATACAGTCTGGCACTTCCTAATAGAGTGAGTATTGTTAACAATATACACTGAATTTTCCAGTCCTGTTTGAAAAACTTTGAGCTTGGGGAAAAGTTGTAGGTGTTGGTGATTTCGTCAATGGAAATTTGATACGGAGATTTGAATTGAAAGAGATTCCATTTTTCAACAACTTTCTGAATTTGTTGAAATTCGAATACGACACATGTTTGTGTCTGCATTTTGAACCTTGATTTGTATTCCAGAAGAATATTTAATAAAAAAAATAATATTCGAATTGGTGTAATTTTAAATGTAAGCTGACTATTGCTCCAAATGATGTTATGAACACCAATACTGGAGTATGCACCAAACAAGTCTGGAGTTTTCAGACTTGGTGCCAAATTTTCTCAAAATAGAGTATGGCGCCAGGAAAACGAACACTTTTTGTTATTTATGTAAATGAGTTAGCTTTTCAGTCTACAACGTCATTTTAATGAATAATAATACGACAAAATTTGATAACATCAAAGTTTTTGCCATTCGAATTATAAATGTTTGTTTGAGAGTATATAAAAAATTTAATATGTTATATTATTAAAATGGCTGCTTTCTCAACAGCTCTAATATTGGAAAATGTGATGCTTTGCTGTGTGCCAATGTCACTTAAGTGGTTTCATTTGATTTACTGAGACAGTATTATCTGCATATAAAAACGCCAAAAAATATAGAGCAAGCACACGCCAATCTATTTACAAGTATGGTTGAACACACTTCAGAATAAATGCAAAGCTAAGCTTTGCGACACAAAGCATGAGTTGAAGGCTGCTTTTTCATAACCAATTTAATTAATAACTTATAGTCGTTACCTGTGGCTATGTTTGCAAAATGTAAATCTGCTGGTTTACAACCTTGTGTTCTAACTTGTGCTAGTTTTTTTTTGTTGGTTAGGACAATCGAAACATGGAATCTAGTTCTAAATATATTGATTGGTACAACTGAACAGGGCAATGCACAATTTATTAAACAGCGCGTGGCCCATTGTTTGTCGTGTGCAAATATTTGATATGCAAAACGGCTGTATGAAAGTTAAGCTAGCAAATAATAAAATAATTAAAAATTATACATTTAAGTGAAACTTGAATAAATACAACGTTATCTATTTTCGGGCTAAATACTAAACCTCGTTCCAAAAAAGGCGCTAATGTAAGTGTTACACAGAAGTATAAGCAATGCATATTTAAAAATGAAGGAAGCAATGAAAACTTGTGGTATTTTCATATCGAGTTTGGTGTTAATCGAAAAGGACAATTTAGTGGTATTATATTTAATAGGTTTACCACAAAACGTAGACGTTTCATTTCATAAATGAGATTATTGGCTAGCCACATATCTGAAACTTTGAATTTTTACTGAAACACGTCGGCTTTTACTGGTCAAGTCTAGTATGGAAATGGTTGTATAAGTTTTTGACGTCATTTAGAAGCGCTCTACTTTGTAAGAAATAATAACATGGATTTGCTCGTTAATATTAAAATTACATTTAATTATTTATTACTGATTATTTTCAGCACCGTTTGCAAATAATGCCTTGTTCACCAAATAACCTGTGATATTTTGTTGAAAACGCTAGAGCAAAAACGAAACTTTTTTTTCTCGCCCAATCCATTTAGAACCATAAATCGGATAATAAACGGATGAATTAATACTGAGTTTTCTCGAGTAGCTTAACATCTACTTAAACTTATACCAAACGAATTATGTTATTTATAAATGAGACTTTAATTAAGTTTGGTAGAATATTCGGGATATGGTTTTTGTACATTGTGTGATTTCCTAAAAGCAAAAAAAAATACATCAATCGATGATTTGAATGTTAAGTACTGTCGCATTCTCGTAAATTTTGATTTTTGCTTGATGAATCAATTGTTTTATAAGCCAGGAAGTAAAAATATTGTACTTAGAAGTATTCTATAAATCCAAAGAAACAAAAACATTTTATAGAGTAAAACACGGGGTTTGAAGTGAAAGAAATAATAATTTATTCCATTTTAGAAAATATCTATTCCAAAAACATTTTAGAAAATATCTATAGGCCAGGTTTTAAAAGCTTAGCTTGAAAGCTCAGGTTCGGTTTCTAAATATTTCAGTTGTCTTCTATTGGTTCAGTTTTTCGAAGGTAACTAATCGATTTGTATACAAATCAAGTGGAATTAAATTGCAAGAGAAAAAGTGCTTCCAAATTCAGTTAAAAGCTTATCTAAAATCATTTAAAGTAATTTAATCGTACGATGTACCAATTTTAACCTCATTATCCCATTTTAACCAATTTAATATCAAAATCTGGAAATTACGAAAATATTAGTGAATTCCATTTTATTTTACTACAAAGTATATTATACCCTAATTAAAGATATACAGTCAATTAAACTACTTATCGCTTTGAAACTACATTGAAGAAATTATTCATCATTTATCTTATCATAAATTGTGCGAGTATTTCTCCCTTCCATTATCACGTTTCTTTGCCGTTGATTTTTCGTTACGAAACTTTAATGCTTCCATAACCGCCCAACCAGCTCTAATGCTTTAAATTTACATCCATATATGTCTTCAAGCTTTTATAAAATATTCAATTTAAAAAATCAAGCATCTATTAACATAAAATATACTCTTATATTTACCTTACAAAATTAAACTTACCAATTTAAATGTGTTGCAACCATGCTTAATCCTAATCGAAAAAACTATCCAGGCCAAATTTAAAATTTAAAAAATGTCAAAATGAGTTCTAGATACCTAATATATAACTAACTGCATGAGCTACTACTATAAAAACTTTAATATCTTTCAAATATATTTAAAAAAAACTATTTGTTAAAATTTGACCTCGAATTTATTTTTAATTTATCCGACGAGCACATATCTGGATTTACATAAAACTTGTAGTTTGACTTACCCAACCTTAAAATTCATCGAACGAAGAAATGTTGAAATCATTTCGAAATTTCACATACGTATATAACACCAAATTACGATATTTAAATCTCAAATTTAAAAAACCTGGAAATATTTTTAGTTTAAAGCGAAATATCAAGGTTAAGTTAAGCTTGTACTTTAACTCGAGACATTAGTAATTCTAAAACCCCATCCGACGTTTATTCAAACACAAGTATCCGTTTTTCTGCAAAATGATATCCGAAAGAGCCATACGAAGTGTGCAACTGCGCATCTATTCCTTTAACTTTATTGGGGGAACCTACATAAGTTTCGATGAGAAAACCGGAAAAACCGTGCCTCCAAATTGTTACCTGTATTTCAATATGTACGTTAAAATATTAATCACTCAGTGCTTTTAATAAACATATAGACAATATTCTTAAGCACATTATTTATAACTTTACAGGCTATCTGGTACTTTAGGAGGATGGTTTTTTGCTTTCGTTCACATTGTTTAGCTCTACCTAAAGATGCATCCAAACAACATACCTGAAGAATCCGGTAGCCCATTCGATCCCGAGTTCGAAAAACATAAAATGTTTTCATTTGCAACGACTTCAATCGCATGGGGTGAAATCTGTGTGGGAGCTAGTATTGCAGGTGTTGGCACAGTAGCTTTCAAGCAAGAGCATAACATGATGAATCTCTACAACGAAATATTTTTCTACAATCAAAAAATTGTGGACTTCCTAAAAAGCCGTAACATCGAATTTGATCGGCAGTACAAAAAAGCTCATCGTGCATTAGAGGGTATAGTAATTGCAACAAATTTGGGTTCTGCAACTATCGGTTTATTAGTTTTAATAACTTGGTTGGACTAATTGCTTGTGTTGTGGTTATAGGAGCATTGTTTACACCTTTAGCAATTTGCTGTTATCAAAGTGAGTTTTTTGGGGTGTTAGTGGATACATCGGATGAGTTTAGGGACAAAGCTTTACAAGCTGTTCCAAGGAAATTTATGTTTACAAAATTTGCATATAGTTGTCAAACGTATTATGTGGAAGAAGCATATCCATTTTTTCACTATAGTAAAATGCATTAGAAGTAGTATGTAATTGCATTATTTATTTCAATATTATTTTGAAATATGTTAATACAAAACTTGGACATAAAATTGCTGCATGTGTTTGTTTCGCTTATTGGTTTGCATTTGTTGTGTTTAGTATCATTATAATTTTTTTAAGGATCAAAGTTTCACTTTTTGTTAGAGATCAGATCTACATCTAGTCGTTTATTGGTATTTATAATCATCTCTTGTTTCCATGTTTCACTGATTTTATAGTCCTTTTGGAGTTTTACTTTCGATGTAGTAATTTAAAATTGGAATCTCTATTGATTAAGTGGTTTATATAAAATAAATCAATACAAATGGTTATACCAAATTTATTTCGTATGATTTAAAAGAAACTTCCCTTTGCATGTCGTCTGTCAATCATATTTTTCTGTAAAAATAATCGAATTAAATATCTTATATCTTAGTTTTTTGCCAAAAATATAATATTTGACACGCCTTTTGCCCATCAAATATTTTCAGCGATTTTTTTAGTTAAAATTATTCTTTGAAATGAAAAAAAATTATATAAGTTATTTTAATATTATACTTACCGTCCACCTTATAAAACGACATCAGGTTAGATATAACTTCTTACAAAAATACTCACTCACTGTAGTCGTTTTAACCATTTTTGTATCTGATTGATTATCGAATATTGCACAACTGTACAGTTGCCACCGTATTAAAATAAATTGATGTCGCAATACTTCTAATATTCTTATTATATGTAACCATATAAGCCTCTTATTTAAAAGTACTTTTTCTGAACTTGATTTTTAATACGTAAAATAGCCATAAATTTCGCAATAAGCTTGAAATAACTTATCCAACCAAAAATTTATGGATATTAAATTATGTTTCCAGATACCATTCTCACTCTATCCAACTTACATTTCAGTTGTCAAGATTTTAAAACAGCAAAATGATATCTGAAAAGGCTATTAAAAATGTGCAGTGGCGCATCTACTTTTTCAACTTTGCTGGTGGATGCTTTATGAGTTACGATAAGAAAACTGGGAAAATTGTGCCTCCAAATATCTACATGTTTTTCAATGGGTAAGATACTATATTTGAGATTTTATCACTATCTATTTTAACAACCTTTAAATTTTTGCAGCACTTATGGGTATTCTGGAGGCTGGTTTTTCGTATTCGTTCACATTCTCCAAGTCTACCTGAAAGGAAACACAGATACCATACCAGAAGAGGAAGGTGGACCCGAAGATCCTGAAATCGAAAAGAAGCAAATGTTTGCTTTCGCAACAAATGTGATTCAATGGGGTGAAATCTTGGTAATAATGAGCATCAATTGCGTAGGTGCCGTAGCATACATGCAAAGGAATAACATAATGAATCTCTACAATCAAATATTTGCATATAACAAAACCATCACGGAATTCATGAAAAGTCGTAATATTGAACTAGACCGGCAGCATAAAAAGGCGCATAGAAGATTGGAAACTATTGTAATGGCAACTAATGTTGGTTCTGTGATTATCTGCTTACTATGCTTGACCACATGCTTGCATCCATTGGAGCCCACTCATGTCATATTAAAAGAATGGCTGGAAATCACATTCAAATGGACGCCTATTCTAATCCCTTGGATACTTCTGTTCACTGTTGCAATTCAAAGTGCTGGAAATCTGGTATTAACATTTGGAATGATGGTTGAAATATACTGTTTCTTGGTAACAGGTATACTAAGTGATTTGACTGTAGAAAGGGTGCATAGTAGCCAAGGTGCTCGGTGCACATTGGAAACCAGATTCTTCGGAGTTCTGGAAGATCAGGAAATTTGTAGGCTGTACAGAATTCAGAGGCTTTTAAATGAAAGGGTTAACGCAGTCATGGGAAATATTCTCATTTCATTCCATCAGGTAGGGATGCTTGCATGTTTGGCAATAATGCTATTCTTCTTTGTAAAGTATCAAAACGTTATATGGGAAGTTGGGCCTATTGCTTGTGCGGTAGTTGTGGGATCGATGTTTACACCGTTGGCAATTTGCTGGTTCCAGAGTCAGTTTTTTGGGGTGTTGGTAGACACTTCGGATGAATTTAGGGAACAGGCGCTGAAAGTTGTACCAAGAAAGACAATGTTTAGAAGATTTGCAAATACTTGTCAAACGTATCATGTGGAAGAAGCATATCCCTTCTTTCACTTTCACAAGAATACGTTTCTGGAATTCTGTGATGCTGGGCTTGACTATGCAATTAATTTAATGTTCTGGTAATGTGTCGAGCAATGATTTGTTTAAAAAATGATACCTAAGCCTAATAACTTTAACCACTTTAAAGTATTTGTAATAAGAATTTATATTGACTCAATATATTTATTGATTTATTAGTCAGTTTAAATTCATTTAAAATGTTGCATCGATTTAACTTTATATTTTAAAGAAATTCAATTCACATGACTACCGTTTTCTTGGCTTCTTCTCTGTCTATAATTTATTTAGAAAGACTTTAGACGTTGCTTTGGTGTTAGATATCTATATATATATATGTTCAATATATATAAATTTTAATCGTT
>JAQFZH010003793.1:0-13152 GCA_034695485.1 Entomobrya nivalis | reverse complement strand
TCGGTATGTGAAATCGGTGTAATGTAATGTGTGTGTATACATAGCCAAAAATTATCATTTTACCTGTATGTGATAGAGAAAACAGGTGAACATTCCATTCCATTGTGTGAGTTGAAAGAATTTGTAAGTAGTACTGAATACTATTATAGAATTTACAAAGTAAAGAAAGAATCTAGTGAAAGAAAAAGTAAAAAAAAACCTTCTTATCATGTCACTTCATTTATATCATTTTGAGTTTTTATGCAAACCACATTCAACATGGTTACTTTTTCATAAAGTATATCATATCGAAGCTTGACTCGGCAAGGCAAAATGTTTCTACTTCTTGTAATCCTAATAGTTTATGCTAAAAATCTACATTGCAGTTTTGGTCGGTCACTACTAGTTTAAAATGCATGGGAAATTTTTGCAGACATGTTTACTACTTTGCGTCATGTCGTTTTCTTGTGGCCAGCAAACTTTCCAGCAAAATGGTAACAATTATCATGCTAAAGTCGCTATTCGACGCTACGATCCCATACGTCCCAATGCCCAATCTAGTCATCACAGACATCCGAACCAACCTTGGCGGCAGGGTGAGCGTATTACGAAACAAGAAGTTATTCAAAACCTGGCAAATGTATGAATGCAAATTAAAAATATTATTCGAATTTTATTTAATTGTTTTATTACACTATTTTTATTTATTTAATGTTTGCTATTCATTATACGTAGGCCTTACTTGCTCGTAAAATGACACTTCAAAAATTAGCAGAAGAACAGGAACAAGACAACAAAGAAAAGTTGCGTGAATACGCCGTATACCAAGCCAAACTAGCCAGGGTAAAATAATTGAATGAAAAAACTTCAGTTTTACATCCAGCTATTCAGTTATGATCATGGGTAAATATAATTTTAAACAGGAAAAAGAACAATATGAGAAAAATGAACCCGTACGAGATAACCGTGTTCTAGCATATCCAGGGTCATTATCTCATATTGACAATAGAAGAATCGCCTCACAAATGAACCCAAAAATGGTGGAAATAGGACATATCCAGCAAAACTCTAGAAATCAACCATCAAGACAAATCAATACTAACCGCCGGAACGGACAGTTCAGGAAGTTTTCAAGGGTAAACTAACTATTCTACACTGGCCGGCAACAATAAGTCTCTATTTGACCTTGCCCGGGCGACCAAAAAATAAGTACAGATACACACGAGTTGACGTTGTTTGCATGTATGCAGGAGTTTAGATCGTGTCTGTCATCTACAGTTTTTCTAGAAAATGTTTTCCAGCTAGAGAACAAAAACAATCTATTTCAATAAAATAAAGCAGTTTTTACGATTTCTATATGATTGACAAGTATTCTCTAGATGTAATGATTACAGCAATGTATGAAAGTAGTTTTACCAATAAAATTTGAAAAAAGTCAGGATCACACGACATTGACCCATGATTATGGTGTATGTCTAGCTACAAACAATGTCATATACGCCAAAAAGGTACTTCTACAGTTAGCAACTACACAAAATATCATGTTGCATACTATACATTTGCATACACGTGCTTATAATATAATGCCCCCAAAAATAGTATGAAAAAAAAGTTAAAACAACAGCGTCATCATCATCTTGCTGCAAAGCAATCCAGTTTCTACTTCACAATTTTTGGTTTGTACGAGCTAAATTAATCTTTTATGGGTACTAGCTAGGTACCACTAGGATTGTGGCTGGCTATTATACTCCATACTCTAAATTATCCCGTCTTCGGCAAATGAAAAAAGTTGCTCATACAATTAAGTCTGTGAATTCATGACATCAACAATCAACCACAATCGAATGTATCTATTGTCTATTTGCTATTTACTATAATTCATTTTTATAATCTAGTGACGATACCAATAAGCAAATATTATGGACCAAAACTGAACAGACACAAGCATTCCAGTTCTTCAGATTGGGAACTGCAAGTAGAGTCGGCTCATCGGCTGCTGCAGTTACTGACTTGAATTTTACTTGCTTTTACTTGCTTGAATTTGCTCGTGCGCAAAAAATGTCATATTTCATGTTTTATGAATGCAATCTAGTATTATATGAATATTATTATTTAGCGTGTGGCCACGTGGCTGACCACAACAATTACTACGACTTGGATTTTGAGTAATATAACAAAATGTTCTGTAACTCATATGCATTTCAAACGCCGTATTTTAAGTATGTTGCAAAATGATGACCAGCCATTAATTATATACAGCTTTTAAAGATAAAAATAGTTCGAAATATTTTCACCCATTTAATACAATGCATGCAAAAATGCAAGGTTGGTGGTGCATTGAGCATTGTATGAAAAACGTCCTGGAATATGACTTTCCTGATAAGAATATGAATTCATTGAATTCATATGATGGACTTCCCAGTTATTGTCATTTATAAAAAACAAGACTTCTAGCCACTATTCCATGTTTAAGGAGCAACCTACGCAAATTTATGATTCCAATCCAGTTTATAGCTTCAGATCAGGATTCGCTAATCCGGTTTCTCATTTACTTTGTATACACATACATGCCTGAGTTCATCGCTATCATAAAGCAGATTTTTAGCAGTACTTGTATGCAATGAAGTATGGTTGGTGAATCATGTCGCTTGAAAGTTTTCATTCAAAATCATGATGGTGTTAACTCGGTAGTTGCCCTTTGTTTGTAGCCGAATTGAGTAGTTTGCATGAAGTTGCCAGCGAATTCATATAAACTTATAGTATGGATCTTGATCCTGCGTTGACGCCTATTGTCACTTGCGCGGCTACTTATTGAACCAGGTTGCTTTTAATTATCCATGTTTTTTTATCTTTTTAGTATATGTATACCATATATATGCACATAGGTAGTTCATGGCCAGTGACCACTTACAATAAATAAAATCAGAAATACCCATAAGTAACAACAACAACAACACTAACAATATAGTGATTTAGTGGCATGAATGAATTCATTAATTTGTAATACTTAAGACCAAAATACATACACATGTGCAATTTTCGTCTTAAGATGTGGTGTTAAAAGTGAAGTTTTATACTCAAAAGAATGACTTTGATCACTTGCAATCATTAATCAGTTTATGAAAACGAACGGTACATTTTAAATCGTCATCACATGTGTGGAAGTGCAAGTTGTTAAATTACTGTACTAATCATAAATGCATTGCAAGTATTATCACTACCACTGTCTAAACTGCAAAGAGGCAGTTTTTTTAAAGTAGGGGATGGATAACTATAGTAGATAAAGTGAGAGCGTTCATATTTGAGTACATAACTTGAGGGATAACTTGAGTAAGGGCCAACGACCAATGGCTGTTGTATTGGATCGAAACCAAGTGCATGTACAAATTGTACAATTGTTCAATTGGTTCAGACTCTATTCTATACTATACTAGGGTTCATAATCAGTTTCGCCTTTCGGCTAAAAGTACTAAATGATAAAAATAAAATAATATTTAGACGGAAAGGAAAATAGAACAGAGCGCGTAGTGCAGTGTTTACGACATGTAGCATTTAGCATTTAAGGGAAGAAACTTTTAAGAGTTTCATAACATATAACACAGTCACAATAATGAAGTGATAGACGCTGAAGATGAAGCCAACAAAGATTTCAGTAGTCCAGCAAAATGCAATGCATGATCCACAACACCATGTTATGTGGTACATGTCGCATGTGCATTCTTATTTCCCATCCCAGCTTACGATGAATAAATAATTTATCAAACAGCATTTCACACGGAGGAAGGAAGAATTTTGATTTAGAGCAATAATTATGTAATATACATTAATCTATTGCCAAAAATATATTATAAAACTTAAAGGATGAGGTGAACATTTTCAATTTTGTACAGTACAATTTATATCCAAGTCAAGTGATGAAGTAAAGTATGACAAATGAATTTGATGTATCCGGGAATAAGAGAGATTGTGTTACACGTGTAATATATATGTATGTATCTAATTTTGCATTTAATGTCTAGACAAAATAATTTAGGTTACGCAAAAAATAATGAAAAAATAATAAGCTACTACATTGAAATTAGAGGAGGTTTCTGATGAATATTCTTGGCTAGTTTTTAATACAATTTCAATTAACTGATGTGTTACTTTTAGGCTGCATTATATTTAGTGCAAGGACGTCATGTAGCGCTGTAATTTACCAGCTCTATATTTCAGAAAGAATCAACAATAAAAACAAGAAATTAGTGATATTCAAACACGATGGCTAGTCTACCTACTTCAATCTCTCTCCTACTTGTATTATGCAGCGTTATTCAGTTGGAGGGATGGCATACTCAAAGACGGAATGCCAGGTATCGAATTTATTCTAAAATTAATTCTAGGTATAAGTATTTGCATTTCGGAAAAATTCTTAATTAATTGTATCAATTTTTAGCTTTGCATCTGTTCCTGGTTTCCAATATACAACTTGGAACACAATGGTGATATGTAATGCTGCACAGAAGCCCTTGAAACCTTCCAGCTTAGACGAGCTTCAAGATATTGTCCGATATGCTTTACACAACGGTTACGCTGTCAAAGCCTTGGGTCGCCGTCATTCCGGTACGGATATAATTTGCACCGAAGGTATTCCAGTTAGCATGCTCAGAGTAAACCACTTCAGTTATGATCCAAACACTGGGTTTGCTACAGTGGGCGCTGGTGCAGCGATGGGCTATTTTTTGGAAAATTTGCACAATCGCGGCCGAACCATTTATGGAATACCATCGTATGCGGATATAACCGTTGGTGGAGCTGTAGCGACAGGTGCTCATGGAACCAGTCTCCTAGATCCTGCAAGCCCTTCTGATCAAATAGTTGCTGTTGTAGTGGTTGATGGTTGGGGCAACGCGAGAAGGATTACAGATCCTGAAACAATGCGAGCTTTCCGAGCGAGTCTTGGCCTATTAGGAATTGTGTATGAATTAACGTTTGCGACTACTCCCCAATTTAAATTACACATTCGACACTACCCTGTCTCGGAGTCTGTTTTGTGGAAAGAAAATGAAATCATGTCACTTGCAGCTAAAAATGATCGTTTTCAGTTCTTTTGGTTCCCTACTTCGAAAAGGGTTGTTATGTCTGTCTGTGGGAAATCGGGTTCCAATTTCTAGAAAAGGGGATTGTCAAACATACTTTGTTTCAGAAGGAGCCCCTAGTACTACGGGGCCGCTATCAGAAGCATTTGAAGCTATGCAAGAACAGCAGAATCATTTGGGCTATCTTGCCATTCAAACTGCTGCGAAATTGTCAATGTATCAGAGAGTACCTGGAAGAAGTCCTATTTTTACTTTAGATGGGAAAACAGTGTGTGATCCAGCAATAGGGTATAATCATCGGATGTCATCCAACAGGTGCATAGAGTGTGCGTGGAACAACGGAAATGCTTCTGTCTTCAATTTTGAGTATGCAGCGATCATTCCTCTGACAGAACTACAAGGAGCTTTAAAGACGATGAAGGCTATATTGGATGAAAATCCAATTGAATTACCTTTAACCGGAATATATGTCAGGTTTCTTCCGGCGTCAGATGGCTTAATGAATATTAACAGTGGCCGTGCTTCAGTAGCAATCGAATGGTTACTAATAACCCGAATAGATAGATTTAACAAACCCATGCTTGGTATGCCGACTAGTCAAGCTTTGATACAAGCACTGGTAATTTAAATTGTTTATAACATGCTATAAATTGTTGTTTAAGTTTTTTTATAAATCAATCATTACAGTCATGCCTGACGATTAGCTAAAATTCAATTCTGATTTTATTCTGTTTTTCTTAAACAGGTTACCAAACACGGAGGACGAAGCCATTGGGGAAAAAACGGTCCACTTTATACCCAACACGACGTCCTCCAAGCAAGTTTTCCAAACATGCCCACCTTTGTCCGATACATGGAAGAATTTGATCCTCGTGGTATTTTCCTGAATGATTTTGGAAGACGCATTCGATTTGGTTCTACTGAAACTTCAATGGATTCCTATACAAATCATTGTGCTCTCGTAGATCGATGTATTTGCCAAAAAGACATTGATTGTGGAGATGGCAGTAAGGATTCATATTTATGTGGTACAATACAAGGGTATAAGGTTTGTAAAGAAAATGCTGCTCATTATAGAGCATATAGAGGAAGAGTTGTGAGAAAATTTGTTGGTTTCTTTACTAGAGACTAGAGATACCTAGTATAGATTAGATTTTTAAACGGGTGTTCTTTCATCATGGTCTCATTATAAGTGTGCTTTGTGCGAAATTTATAATAGGAAAGAGAACGTATGTTAAACGTGTTGTTCCATTTTGTTCCAGTAATTTAAAAAAACCATATTCTACCCTTTTTGTGCATATAATCAATGCAGTGTTAACTTGATTCCAAAATTTGCATAATAGCTGTATAGTATTCTAATTTATATTACCGAAATATTGACTTGGTCAAAGTTTTGATTTAAATATAAAAAGTATGACTTAATAAAGCCACTTTTTATCCCACAACTGTACATGAAAACGATACTCAATTTATTCACACAGAGGAGAAAATCATGTCAACACGATAAGAGAAACTATTTTTCTGCTTCCTCCTATACCCCACCTATAATAACCTACTTTCTCCGACTTTAAATCAACAAACAATTTTTTTTAGTCAATGAAAAAAGTGATATTCGTGCGGACTAGTTTAAAGTTACGACAATCACAAGCGCTCAATATTCCAGTTTGCTCTTCCAAGTCTCGAAAAAAGTTACTCTTTCACTTTTCTCTCCACCAATTTCTCTAGTTGGCGTATAGAGAACAAACTACTCTCCCTCTCTCTCGAATACACAAACATTTCTCTCTTTTTCTCTCTCTGCTTCGTTTCGTTTTCCAGAATAAATGAATTTTAGCAGGAAGAGGTATGGTGTAGTAAGAGTAGACATAATACTTTAGCTTTCAACTTGTTTGCTTTTTCTCCAGAGGGAACGAATGAGGAAACAAGTTTTAAGTGTCCGGAGACATTTTATTTGAAGTGTTAAATGTGAGTAGGTATACACATTATCTATCTAACAAAGTACCAACTACTTGAATCTATACATATTTCATGTTTTCACACTTTCATCAGGTCATGTTCTCACATTCATCCACCACCACCACCAGTAGTTCCTCTCTTCCTCACAGTTTCTTGTTTAAATTCAGATGAGTACGTTGCCAGAAAAGAGAAAGCAGTCAAGGGAGAAGCATCATGAGCATAATATTCTATAGCTTGTGACTGGATGGTTGAATCGAAAGAAATGACCTGGTTTTTAACATTCAACAGAAGCAGCTGCATAGATTACTCAAATGAAATGAATCCTATCTGGTTGATATACTGGAAATAGAAATGAAGGAACCATCCTTTAATGATACTATAGGTATTGCATTGCATAGTATAGTAAGCGGTGATGGCGATATGATGTTAAATGTAAAGAACAACAACAACGAAAAGGAAGAAAACGAGATAGAAAATTAAACCAAGTGAAAAGTTGCAAAATAGATTTTCACTTTTCATCGCCGCTTTGCTTCGTTCCTATCATCAACAACGTACATACCAACGGCGATGATGCAAAGGAAAAGTAAAAAGTATTACGAGAAAGCCTTAGGTGCTGAGCTGAATTGTGTAATTGTAGTTGAGAAAGAAGAAGGTTTGTTGTTGAGCGAGAAAATAGGTTGTTGTTGTGTTACTGGAAGAGGGAACTGATATCATAAGTAATGGAATTGGAACCATACACCACTTTCTCTTGTGTCGAGAGAATCTCTCTCTCTCCCTTACACAACCAGTATCATCCTTTAATTTTCATTCATTAATCCACCTTCTCCTCTAAAAACTAAATTCTAGGAACCCACGCACTCGGCTTGTTTGTGTGGTGATGGTGTGTCTGTTGTATTGAGATTATGGGTTTGTTCGTTCCTTCAAAAAGTTCCCTTGTGTAGTTTACCAAGCTGAAAAGAAAGTAACGTGTAGAGTCATCAGAGGTGTTGTTATGTGCATTTTTTAACAAGTAATAGTAGCAGTGGCACAATGACTACACTTTTACACTGTCTATTTTTTATGCTTACACTTCCCACGCGATATTAAAAAAGGTCATGATGATGTTTGTTGGTTGTTGAGGCGGTGGCGGTGATACGTCTACCGCTGTTACTAACACATCTACTCTAGCTTCTAGTCTTTTTGGGTTGTATCCGACTACGAAGTAGATAGGCAGTTAGTTTCATTCAAAATAGAAAACTTATCTGATATTGGATTTTGCCCTTAACTTAACTACCTCCGCTTACGCAAAAACTTCCTTAATAACTTGAGGTAATCAAACCAGAATGTTTTTAGAGCTGAAGAAATGGGAGTGAGGAGAAAACCAACCTTTTTCCGTCGGCCTTGCTGATTTCGAGTATACAACTAACTAATAGAATGCTGTCACTTTTAAAATAAACCTGAAACAAACTAATGAATGCAAGAATAAGTTTCGACTCGAAGAACAAGGAGCCCAAGAACTCCGCAGAATAGACAAAGTTTAAGTTTGAGGGGACGATGATAGTATTTCTTTCAATATGCTTGATACTTCCTAAATCCCACAATTTTAGTGCTGATGCATATCTCACATTATCGAAAAAGTAGCACTATATTGTGATAAGGTTTGTCAAGAATGCTAGAATTGCATGGCATGTTGATTAACTAGTTTACACAAATAAGTTGGTGCATCTTGATACAAAATGTGAAGTTTTTAAGACCTCATATAGCCAAAATGTCATGTACAATGAAAAACCTTTCAAAAAGCTTGCTACCCGAAATGACTGAAAACTTTTTTTGAACCTTAAACGTCATATTCCTAACTTTATATACAATATGTACCTTGGACGGTTCCTCATATGATCATATTAAACATCATGTTAACATATCAATCAGATAACATCACCATCATCATGCTTATACATCAACTTACAACATGACTACGATGATGATGATCATCATCATCGTCTTCATACAGTTATTCTTCCTAAATAGACCGGAAGCTAACTTCCATTTTATAGTTCGTTCGAAATTGGATGAACCATAAAATGAGAGCTTTAAGAATCAGTTTACACAACTTTTCAGATGTAGAGAGATTTTAATGACTTGATCGTCAAAATTGCCTTTTCAGTTGTAGCCAGCGCAGCATGTTCTCATCATTCTCACAATTTTTCTTCGCAATGAGGGTTTTGAAAGTTGTCCAAAGGTTTGCGACATAACCTTCATTGTTTGATTTATCCTAGAAAATATGTTCGTAATAAAAGTTTATTCTTATGCTAGTTTCAAATACTCATACTCTACTGCCTACATACATGCAGTATTTACTGTTACTCAGCTATAATAGACGTTTTATCTCAATATCATTTTCATTTTTGTGCAGTTTAAGCAGTTGCAACAACAGTAAATTGGAAGTGTATATATATCATATATATCAAATGAGAGATGTAACTAACTGTATAATATGCTGTATGCATCCTCGTAATAAATAGTGGTGAATGACGAACGAAGACTTTTTATGACACCAACTAAACTCTAGGCTCTCTGAGTCAGTTTAAATAACTGACATTTGTCTTTTCTGGAATATTATGTGTTTCACTAGCACACATCAACATCATAATATGACAAAGGATGCCGGCTGAAAGATGATTCTGGGTCGTGGAAGGAGAAGTCAAGCAAGGAGAATTCTCTCCGTGTTTAGTAAGCTTGACTTTGACTTTAACTCATTCTCTTCATCATTGTGAAGAGCGTCAACAACAAGACAAGTATTACACACCATACCACAAACAATGCAGAAGCAGCGGATTTTATCGTTTTTTTCTATCTTTGTGTTGTTCACAGCGTTTCATTTTTCATTTTAAACTAAAAAACTGGCAATATTCTGTTGTGCCATATTGGACAAGGCGAGTAATCCTTAATACCCATTCGCTTCTTTCTCGTCGTCTAAAGTTATAACAACTAAGATGGCTCAAGTCAAGTTTATGCGTTTTTTCTCAGTTTATGAGGTTCATTAAATTAAATGGTTGAAGCCTTGTCACCCTCATTTCATTTCATTTTTGGGACGCTTAGAAAGAACAACGTCCTTTATAATATCCTTCGTTACAACTTATGTCGCATCATTCTATCTCCTCTCGCCCTCCGTGTCATCACTTCTTCCTTCCATACAGTTAGTGTGGAAGGGGTGCCTGTTGGATGGAGAAGGCAAAGAGGGAATAGCTTAAGCCGAGATATTTGATATTTCTTGTGTTTCCAGGACTCGGATGGATGTGCCCTCGACTCGCTTTGTATCACAATTTCCTGAAAATTTCGATACATTGCCATGTCTTATGATGAAAAATATTTTTGTATTTCAAATGAAACCGAAAAATGCAATATGCACACATTTTATATAACGATTTCATTCGTAGTTTGTGAGGTTATTTTTCAGCGTTGTGCGGTAATCTCATCTATAAAGTGAGACACTAAAAGCTTTTCCAACAGTTTCAATTTCGATGATTTCATGGTTAGTGCAAACGAGAAATCCAATATAGTTTAATCTCAAAACGAAAAAAAATCGTCACCAAACCTTATTTTATGTCTTCTCACATATGCAGCTCATAATCGTATAATCCCAAACTGTACTACAACAACAAATAGAGAGGTTGTTCAGTAATTGATGTTTTACAACTTGATGTTGACTAGTGAAAATGATGAGTGGAATACCAATTTTATTTGAACATCGTTTTCAATTTAAGCTTCTCACAGATCGGCCAAAATAACGTGTTACATTTTCCATATTTTATTTATTTCAACGAGGGTGGCCGTGACGAAGAGGCCATTTCGTGATATTTACCAAAAATAAATTGTGCAGACAGACGAGAAATAAATACAAATCATTTTTCAGCTCAGCTCGTATTCTTACAATCATAGTGACTTACGAAAAAAAGAAACCTAAAAACATGAAATTCCGACAAATCATATTTTAGTCACACTTTTGTGGTAAAGATATTAATTGAGTGACCAGAAACAAATAACACAAAACTCTGGAAAAAATGGAGACCGCACGCTTTGTACATTTATACTTTTTTTACTCAAAAAGTTAGCCTAAGATATTGGATCACACACAAAGTATTACCTTTCCACTGCACCACCCACCCTCCACCCCTACAGATAGCAGCACTACTACATCATCATATGGGGCCCCACTTTTTCTTGAGTTTGCCGAACAATTGTTCATTCATATAAAAAACGAACGCTCAAGAAAAATGATTAATGGAGTAACAAGATATGCCCGATGCATTTATCGGAAAGCTAGACAGGCAGGCAAAAGCATGACAATTTTTTCCACTTGTGTTAAATGGATAATCTTTGTTAGTGGATTGAACAATAAGAGCAGCTTTATTCTTTGGTTGAAATTCTTGTTTCTCCACTTCACTCTCTGTCTCTTTGCCACATTTTCTAGTGATTACTTATGGTCTGTTAGAAAAAAAACCGAGGGACCTTTTAACTTGCTTGCCCATACTTCTCATTATTTATCCAATTCACTTTTCCCCCTTTCGGATGTCATCTACTTACGCAACCAACCCAAGAAGATGAAGAAAAACCTTCCAAGGAGAATAAATGATTGGAATGGATAAGGGTTAGAAAAATGTTTGAAGAAAATCGTTTCTGGCTCGTGCATCATCAGGATACAGGACTGTACTGTGGGGTGTTTCAAGATCACGGTCACGTACACACGCTATCGCGGATTGAATAATTATTTTACATTTCTTAAATTCCTCATCCCCTGCTTTGCTTTGTTGTTATCTTTTTTCCATTTATTGCCATTTCCGCATTTCCCCTAACCGATTTTTCAAGGTTTGTCACACTACATTCCATTTCTAATTTCCTGATTAGGCATAAGAAAAACAGTGCTTTTTGAGGGTGAAACTCAATTAGTCATTTTCTGGTTGTTTTTATTTTTAGTTTAGCACGCGCCTATTACCCACAACATCCAAACAAAACAAGCCATCTACAATTTTCTTATCAGAAACTTTTCGTCTGTTCAAGACATTCTATTTTCATATCACAAGTCCCTCAATGCATCTTGCGTGTGTGTAGGCTACAGTTGAAAGTAGAAACAATAAAATCACTCAAACAAGTCATTATAATACTTCATCATCATGTGTCACATCTGTGCCCTCAGCCAAGAAAAATCTGTGGCACTTATTCTTCCCCTTAAGCTATCGTGAAAGAAAACAATGTAAATATTTTTTTACTCGCCGCCACCGCCACCACCCACCACTACATCCAGCAAACTTCCTTTCATTATAATATAATCCCTCTTTTACCATAAAATATTTTTTTTCTTTACCAGGCGAAAACTTTTCTTTACGGATTTTGCTAAGTCACTTCCTGGTTGAGGCTACACGTGTTAATATCACAAAGAAAATGAGAGCCACAAATACACACACGCCAAAAAATGTCAACTTTTTTCTTAGCAAACTTTATATGAAAGTTCAAAAGGGGAAAAGTTTGTGGAAAACAAATGCATACTATCACACGGTCTGTACGCTATATGATTATGATTATATTGGGAAATATTATTTAGCTTGTTTGTAACAGGAAAATGTGGATTGAAACTGTAGCATTAAGTTTTCTCAGCCGAACTCTTCAGCTTTTTTATGTACATCCTTAGAGCTATACTAAACTTTCACTTTGTGAACCACGCTCCAACTCATCTACCCATCCTCGTCATAGTTGTGATGAGAGGAAATTGAAATTGTAATACGTTGCATTTTTTCCGACATCATTGGCTTGGATGGTATGCCCTTTCTTCTCATCTCGAATCATCTTCCAACGTCGAGTAAGAATGAGTCAAGTGTAGTGACGCGAGAAATGTAAAAGATGACCAGTCCGGTTGAGAAAAAGCGGACCCATAAGAATCAGAGGCGTATATAGGTTCTGTCCATTGTATCCTGTGACTTTTCCTATAAAAGTTGAAAGGGTTTATATTATACTCTTAATGGACGTGGGTGCGTGCGTATATATTGATGATACGGCTACTTTACTTGCTCTGACAATGACACTATCATGACATGACTACAATTTTCTGCTCTGCTGCAAAATACGTCCAATAATATTTTCTGAAGCCCTTAAAGTTGACAGACACTTG
>JAQFZH010003792.1:0-13157 GCA_034695485.1 Entomobrya nivalis | reverse complement strand
AATTTTTGTAGCTAAATGCTAGTAGTTTTTATTTATATAAAACTTATTTCTTTAAACTCCAGTAATTCATAAAAAAAATCATTTTAACATGAGTGGCCTTATTTATTGGACGAGCCTTATTACACTTGTACGTATTGCATAAATTCATCAAAAGCTTGTCATGTTTGTTTTAACGACAACTACACTGCAGTGAGGACATCATAATTATTTTCCGAAAAAAAATAACGAGGGCGTGTTTGCCCTTCCTTTGTAGATCACAGCAAGGAACCACACACGACATAATTAAAGGCTCAAGTGAAGATCAAAGGAAAAAATCAAAATCTGATCTGATCACAAGAATAATTTTAGGCCACCAGAGAGAAAGTGACAGGGCATCTCTTTAATTTTCCCTTGTTTTATTTGCCAGTTACAAGCTGACTCTTTAATTATTGTGTGATGAATTTGATAGGGTCGGGTATTACTTAAATATTTGAACTGATGATGAAAATTAAAATTAGAGACCATGGGAGGGTTGTTGGTTCGTTCGAGAGAACTTTGTCCTTAGCAAACAGATAAACAAATGTACTTTTTCTAATGGACTCATTAGGCGTGCCTTTATTTTTAACAGCATGAAAATTCTGACCTTCCCCTATGAGCCAGCTGGCTTGGCATTAATTATTTCGTTCTGAATCTTCAACAAAATAATTTCCATCGCAACAAAATTTTCCAATATAATGGTAATTTAAACAACAGGTTATTTTTGTTTTATAAGAAACTGCGAAAAAATTCTACCCTGTTTTCCCTGGAGACAAATATTATTATTTTTGTAATCATCATCATCTAGATAGGAACAAAAACGAGGGAAAAGTACTGCATTTTTTCTGTTGCTTTTCCTTCCACCACCATCACACTAGACCAGTAAAGTCAAAGAAAATTAAAACAATTTTTCGTATTTCATTCTTAATATGTTATAATACAATATATGCCTTTGTTGTTGTATATAGTCATATATTGTAGTATGCTTACCAAATTATTCCACACAACAAGACAAAAGCACAAACGGGAAATGAGGTTTTACACTTTGTTGCCTTCCTTTTTATTTTATTTGCTCTGGTGGCACAAGAAATTAGCCGGCATGACAACAAACAAACAAGCCAAAAAAAACGAAGCAAAAACACACATAACAGACTTGACTTGATATGAAGAGAGAAAGAAATTCCTCGTGCATTTATGCTCCTTTTATTATTGTATTTGATAAAGTAAATGCATTATATTATTTTGCACTCTTGACTGAACTCAGAGAAAATAGAGTTTTGTGCTTGCTTGTTGTTGATTTGTTTTGCATTGTAACCAATTTTCTATACAGTGCAATACATATAGAGTTTATACTAAAGAAAAAATGTCCCCTTTTTATTTATTTGGTGTGAGGTTGACTCTGACTCATCACATAAATTTTTTGCGTTGTGAATGTTTTTGAAGCTGGTCTCTTTTTACCCTCCAGCAAAAGTGTGTAAGATAACATCATTACATGTATTGCGTTTAAAAATATAATGTACGGATACCTTCTTCAGAGTTTTTTTTGCAAAGTAATTTGTACACAGTGGAGAGCAAAGTGAAGAGGACTACCACTCTGCAATGAAATAGCCTTTCTTGGAAATGATATTTTTTTCCTTAGGTTTTCGGTCGAACAGCAAAAGTATTTTTAGAAGAAAAACAAGCCCGAGTGAGAGTGAAGGAAGAGTAAAGAATCTAATAAAGAATTTAAAACTTATTTTTTTCTCTCTTCCTCTCACACTTTTTCAACTAGGTTTTTTCCCCTATGCTTCTTTTGCTAAAGCTCGTAATAAATTAAATAGTACGGGGTCAAAGATTTAATTTCAGTTTCACAAGAAGAAGAGTTTCAGCCTCAACAGCTCTTTTTTCATCTTTCACTCTCAAGCAGCGTAGCAGTAAAAGCAAACAAGATACAGAAGAAAAGGAACTTGTGTAACTTGAGTTCATACTTGACTTGTCTCTTTTTTCTTCTCCTTTTTTCACTTACTTTTTATATACCACCAAATGTTTTCTCATTTTTTGATCTTATTTCCACTACAAAGTTGTCAAGAAGACGACGGGAACATGGTACAAGATACGCTATAACCATGATTATAAGTAATGACGATAATGATATTACTTTACTTGTTGTGATAGTGATGATGATGACAAAGATGATTATGATCTTCTTATCCGCTTATTTACAATTACTATTTTTTTACTCAAGATGAAGAATTAAATGAGACGAATCTGGTGAAGAATGTCAAGGGTTTCTTTTACTTATTAAAATAAGTTTATTAAGTTGGAGCGTTCTTTGGGAAGAAAAGGTAATGATTTTTTGGATGATAATGACTCAGTCGAGACAAATAATGTGGAAAGGTTTTCTACAATTTTCAAAGAAAATGAAAGCAGCTAGCCTTGCTGCCTACGTTGTGTTTCATTCTAGCTAAGGAATGGGATGGGTTATCAAAGCGTGTAACTATTATTCTTACTATTGCTTTTTAATAATCTGCACCGTAAGCATATTTGCCAGAAAGCTTTACCTAACTAAATAGTCCTGTAAGGTTTACTCACAATATTTTTTTTGTCCCCTGAACAATTTTGTTTGCTTTACTTTCATATCATCAGATTCCCGGGAGCGGTATTACTCAAAAGCCTTGATAATAATATCAAAATATCGAAATGTTTTAAAAGGCTTATTTGTTTTGTAAAATGAAGTATGCTGTGTGATGACGCTGCACCAAAAACAGGCTCATCATAAGTCCAGTTGATCGGTGCGGTGTCCCTATTTCACTTTGTATTTCTGGGAAAAATACACAAAGTCCACAGGAGAATATGTTATGCATACAAGGCAACCAAGGAATTACGGAATGACAGATTCATTTTGTGAAAGCGAGTGTGTGTATGTGCGCGCATTTATGAATGAATGTTTTTAATCCTTTTTATTATAAACTTTGATGATGGGTTGTAAAGAGAAGTGCTCTTAATGGAAAATTTTATCATTCCAAAATATTTTGCAGTCCTAAAATTTATTGTGAACCAACCAGGAAATAAATATGGTGATGATGATGATGCTTCTTGTTTTCAATTCATTGGTCCTTGTCGATTTAAAACAAGTGGTGGTGGTATAGTATTTATAATAGGACCACGACAAGAATTTATTAGCGGCATCATCAGCATCATCATCGCCCCATCGTTCTATTATACCATCATGTTTTTTCATGTTTGAATTGAAGTTTAAGTGGTAAAAGCACAAACAGCCCATCAACAAAATTATATTCAATTCTGAAAATTCTCAAACGTTCGTTTCATCATCATAACCGAAAAAGGGTAATAACAATCCCAGTCGCACACCTCTATGCATACATACACATATAACCAACCAACCTCCACTTTCACTTTCATTTGTACTTATGTCATCACATGCAACGCTACCATGTTTATTGCTGCGAGGAATGGTGTGCTTTGGAGTTTTTGTAGAGACAAAATTGGGATTTTCACTGGGATTCCTTGGCATACTTCACCTCCACAACCACTACTACCACATGTAGTACATCTGAAATGAGAAGATTATGATGTGAAAAGAACAGCAGAGAATACAACAACACACAAAGCTACACGCTTGTTGATAAAGAGCATTTTACTAAAATTTGCCATTTTCCGTCATATTACACCAGTGCTCGTGAGTGTGCTCTCTTCTCATATTCCCACTTAGTCGTCGCCCTTTAAATGTTCAATGGTTTAGGTCATGCTGCGGAGATGACCATACATACATGGTGATGGTGAAGAGTACAGGGAAAAAGTTTAAGAAGCATTTAGAGAGAGAGTGGAGGAAAAGCGAGGAGTCGACGGTATTTGATGTTTGTTAGAAATAGCTAAAGTGACATAAAAGGAGACGACGACGATTTCATCTATAAACACGCATCGCACACGACATGAGAGACACTTCATCATCATTGTCGGCAGTATTTGCCGTTGGTGCCTACAAGCTCCTGGCATTTTAGCCCTAATATGGAGAAAATGTGTAAATGCGTTTGAGTGTGTGTATGTGTGCGTGCTTTACTTATTATTACTATTACGTTGATTGCTTCCAGGCAAAATAACCAGAAAGAGGTGAAATGGGTGGGATGTGATAATGCTGTGGGCTTTGGTATGCGAAAAAAAAAACGATATGAGAGCTGTCGATATCAAAAAAGCTCTGGTGTTGCTCTGCTCTCAACAAAGATTGTTCACAAGTGGCAGTATGTCATATCACATCAGTTCAGATCAGTTTACCTAGAGATACAAGTATAACCACATATGCAACAAACAACGCAGTTAGTTAAACTCAAAAGAGGCTTTGATAAAACAAGAACCTTATTTTTTCGTTTAGAATTTTTTTCTACTCATTTTTAGTGTAGAGTTAAGCCATTTGACATGCAAAATAACGTAAATTATAAACTAAAAAATAAATGTGGTATATCAGAAAATAATTATATAATCACATTTATTTAATGGCAATTTTTCTTGTGACTTGGCCCACTTCAATTTATTTTCTACGTTTCACTCCGATGCTACTGATGCTGATGCTTGTGTTGTAAAATAAAGTGTAAGATGATGATCGCGATGACGTGATACACTGCTATTGTTATTATAGCTATTACCCACTTGAAACTTTTGACTTTACTTGTTTCCTCTTATCACCCAACAGAATTCCTAGGTGATATGAACAAAGCAAAAGAAATGAGCATTGCCTTCTTTCCACCTTACCCCTTTCGTTTTTGATTGTCTTGCTGTGCGATTCAAGCTGGCCTTGTGCAATAAGCATTCAACCTTTCCAAACGCGTGGGTATTTTGTAAATATGGAATACCACCTGGGAAAAAAATGTAATTTCTCTCAGAAAGAAAGTTATAGAAATGTTTATTCGTCATATAAACTAAAAAAATATTGCTATTATATTTTCCCCTGCATGACGACATACCACCATTACCATCATTACGAAGCTCACCTTTGGCATTATTGTCTCTGGAAAGTCCACTGTGGCTGTGACAATGTAGTAGATAGAAAAATTTCATGGGAAAAAGAAACGAAATGGCTGATGGCAGGAAGTAAGATGGTCGTAGGCGGACAAAATTCCCGTTTTGTCAAAAAGACAGGATGGAGTTTTTGTCCAGATGCTCAACAGTAAAAAGGAAATTCATTGTGCAAAAAGTTATTACTTTCTTAATTTCTGATAATTGTGTAGTAAACAAGAACCGGAAGTTGTACATAAGTTCAATTTTCCGTAAATATAGCTAACATGTCTAGATTTTCCATCTGAATGCATACTTTACAAAAGTTTTTTAATATTTACACAAAAAAAAACAAGATCGAGCCATTTATTCAAAAGGATGGCGGCGGTGGTTTTTATTGCGTGTTTTTGACGCAAAAATTACAGCTTGCAAAAAAAAAACATGCTCGCAGTTTCGTTGTCATTATCATTCATGAAAGAAAAACATAAAAAACCATAATTTTCTTCGTATCTCTGTGTTTACACGATTTTTTTAGCCGTGTAATTTTCTAGCAAGTACTCATTACGCACTACTTTTTTTACAAGTAATGAATAAACTATGTAGCTTTATGAACAACAAGTAGGAGTACCATAAATACGGCTAACATGTACTCTTGCAAAATGAACATGTTTATTTCGTGTTCCATGTCGGTGAGTATTTTTTGTACCTTCCACGCAATAAAACTAATTGCGCGAAAGACGGACAAGACAAGAAATAAAATGCCGACTAGAGAGAAAAAAGTTTTAGGTTTTTATTGCAAATTAGCTTGTGCTTACTGCGCTTGATATATAAGCCAACAAAATTACATATGGCATGTTCACCAGAGATACTTGTCTCTATTTTTTGTGTTATAATTTTTTTTCCACGAGCAGCTATTCGTACATAAAAATATGTATGCTTAAAGTGAAGTGCTTACTAACAACGTATGTATCATCATCATAAAATACTACATGGTTTTGTTAAAGCCTACTCATCAGAGAGACATGAGTAAAGTGTGTACATGTTTTTTTACAAAAAAAAAGAATAACACGAAATGTTCTACTTTTTTATAACTTTTGTCATCATCATCGTCATGACTCATGACACAATTTTTGTTAGCCTACTTATTTTTTCGCTCTCTCCACTTTCACTGTTGCTTTTTTGTTTTTTTATACCTGTTTTCGTCTACTTTCTTGTTCCCATGTGCACAATCTCTTGTTTTGCTGAAAGTCAACAGATGAAAGTAAATTGAGCAATAAAACATTCCATATTTTTTATTCATACATTTATCATTAAGCAAAAAACATGTTTGCCTAAATAAAAAAGCCCTTCTATTTTTTCCATTTGCCTACTAACTTTGCTGGGTTTTCATTTTTTTGCAAATTTAAATGCTTCCATTTTTTTCGTACGTGTTTGTAGGATAGGTATATTTGCTTTATAAATATTTTCATTTGGTTTTCATACGATGTAAAAAATACTTGGTTTTATACGTTTTATTATTTGTGATTTTATTTTCATCTTTAGGTGAAAGTAAAAAAATCACAACAGGAAAAACATATTTTATATTGCGAATTTATCATGTCATCATGAAAAATAATGCGAGTAGTGAGCAGATTCAAGCCGCTTTATACTTTTTTAGACCGGAAACAAAAGTAATACATCGTAATATTTTTACGACAGCAAGGCTCAGCTAATTTTTTTATTTTCACGCTTTTTTTGGTATGCGATTTTTTATTTTCGTTATTTGGGATGAATAAAGTAGGAAAAGTAATAAGAAATGCCGATAAATGAGTAATAAGCATACTAGCAAAAAAAATATGTACATCGTAATTTTTTTATATTATTTGTTGTACTCTTTTGTTATGATTATTATTTTCTTGCGAAAAAAGTTAAGGGTACAAGCAAGAGGAAAAGGCGGAGATGCAGGAAACATGGGCAGCAAAAGTTGAATGACTTGCCTTGAATGTGTATACAAAGTATGAAAAAAAGTTGCTTAATGCCATGACATTGGCATGGCTCCACCAGCATAATAATATGCTATTATTCGATCATCATCATCTCGTCGCTCTCATCATCATCATCATCAGCAGCAGAAACATCTCCACTCCTTCTACTTTCACTCACCTCACCCACCATTTTCTTCACAATTTTTTGCTTCTTGAGAAGAACGTCTTTAATGGCACTTTAGCACGAAGATGTTAGAAATAACGTTAGATTTTTTTCTTGTGAAGAAAAGTAAGGTAATAAGTTGCTAGGGGAAAAAATAGGAAAATTGGTTTTAATGCAGAATTTGCCATGGGGAGGAGCAGGAGGTGGTAACAAGCAAACTATGCTTCAATTCTGCTACATATTTTGTAGAAGAAAGAAAACAGAATGAAGTATTTTTTTTCTTAGGAAAAAGAATGGAACTAATGGTATTTCACGTTAATGATCATCATGTTAGCTGGGTATAGATACATAAATATGCATCTTTTTCAAGGCAGTATCCATTTCATATAACCTTGCCAATTGTTTGTTATTTATTGTTAGGTTCGTTCATTGAAAAAATATAATTATGGTAATGATGGATAGATGACTGTGCTGAAAAGAAGTATCCATTTCGTTACCAATTTTCCAACAAATTTGATGAATTATTTAATTTTTTGCTGAAAGGAATTGATTTAAATGTTGGAGAATTTTTTTCTTCCATCTTTTAGCCAAGGAAAAGCCAATGTACCCTTGGGTAGTAAAATTGATTTGTTGGGAAGTTTTGGTCGCTGCATTTTTGTTGTCGTTAAAAAGATTGGATTGCTTTGAATTTGGTTTTGTGTACTGACCTTGTTGAAGATACATGCCGGAGCCAGGTTGCAAGTGGTAGGCAGCCGGATGCGTGTCCGAGTCTCCGTCCATATCTCCAACGTAGGCGGATTTGAGGGTGCGAAGTCCTCCGTTCATTCGCATGGGAATTTCCGAAGGTGCGGGTTCTGGTGGCGAGTCTTGGCCTCCTACAATGAATAAAATTCGAGAATATAATATTTAACTAGGAATAAGAAATTATAATAACGATAGTCATAATTTATATGTTTCCATAACAAACAGAACATATTGATTTTAAGTTTTGGAGTAAACTTGATTTGAGGTAAGAAAAAGTGGCTGTAGCGCTGCGACAGCAGAGAACTGCTGAAGGAAAAGTTTTCAAACTTTTTTGTCTTTCCTGTTTGTAGACACACATGCATCCCCACCAAACCACCACTTTCACTACTACTCCTCCTTTTCACTCCACTTTACTTGGGAGTTAAATGAACAAAAAAGGGGATATAAAACGGTAATCAAATTCAAATCAAAGACGTTGTGGCACATACATACACATACGCACACACGCCATTTATCAAGTTTTTGTGTGGTTGCGTTTTCTTGGCTTGGCGTGCATCCCTTTCTATGTTTCTCTGGCGAAGAACAAGGACTCCAATCCAAACCAGTGCACAGCTATGTCATATGTATATACATCTGTATACAAAGAACATGAATGTATCACCATCGCCGTTGCTACACACCACTATCATTGATCGTCGTCGATCGTTTTGTCATTTCAACTTTTAAAATGGGTGGTGGATAGAAGGAAAGATAGATAGCTAGTAACATAGGTTTGAAGAAAGGAGTGGCGAATGTTATTAGCTTTTCTTCTTCTCTCACAGGAAAGCTAGTTTACTTTCAAATCAAGCACATACCATAATATATTTTCTTCTTTTTTATATCCCTTCCCAATTTTTGGTTTCCAACTTGAGGAATTAATGACGGTAATGGCTTCTTTTGAACAAGAAAGGAAGGATGACAACCGATTTTCAGTACAACTACTCAGTATTCACAGAAAAATAAACTTATTTCATTTTGGAAAGCATTCTGCGATTATTGGCAAAAAAAAATGATGAGAATTTTAGTAAAATTTTACATGTCGAATAAATGGCGACACATGAGTTTTATGCTGCTGACCTTCACACTTCAGCCCCCATATTATACACGCCATGTCTTTTACAATCACTCGTCACTCACCATTATTATCATTTTACTTTTGCTAAAACTGCTAGAAGTGAAACGAAATGAAAACTTTTCTCATAAAATCAACTTCTTCACACAGACAAACATGCGTTGTATATATGGCTAGACACAAGAATATAGAGAGAAAAACATTCGTTCAAATCCATCGACCAAATCGATCACACACAAAAGTAACGCCACTCGCATTTGTGTCGCCTGTATCACCGTCGTCATCATCACCATCACAATCACCTCATAAAAATAAAGCAATTTAAAAGAAAAATAGTTCTGCAGCAGTGGAGAGTGTCCCCACATAAATGCATATTAGCTTCTTGCTGGAAACTTTAATATATATTTTTTCTTTCTTTCTGAAGGAGGGAACAATTCCCACATTAATTGCACCCTTTACTTTCCCCACTTATTTTATTGCCTCCTGTTTTCGTCCAGAAGATGATACGTATATTGTGCGCCCTGTACACCACATCCAAAAAACTGGATGGGTGGACACGGATGTACAAAGATAGATGCTTTGTATGTATGTGTTTGTCCCCAAGTCATTACCCCACACCATACAAGCATTATTCCAATTCCAATCACATATCTCATTAGTTTCCTCTGCCGCGAATAAATAACGTTGATCAACCACCATCATCGCCACCACTAGCCCCTCTTTAGTGACAAGATAGAAGAAGAAGAGGAGAAAAAAACGAGTTATTTTGAAAGTGGCGGAGGTTCATTCATTTCATCTGAAAAAAATTCTTTCCATCTTTTTCCTCCTCCTTGTCTTTAGCTTGCGGAAACGATGGTGTAGTGCGTGCGATTGCCTTATTATTGGCCCATTTAAAGGACACATTACTTTTTTCTGAATTGGATTGGATTTTACGAACAAGACAAAAAAAACTCATCTTTTTTCACAAGGAGGATATCCTATGATAATAGGAAAGAGAACGACAACACCACCACCATTTTTATAGGATTTTAATGGAAACGCATGGCTGAATAATATAATGCAATTTTGGAAAGGAATGAGCGAAGAAGAAGAGAGAAAAAAATATCTTGCCCCTTTTTTCTCTCCTCCCGTTCAATTCCCAATTTATTTTTTGTACATTTTTTCGTCCATAAAAAATTGGATATCAATGGTATCCAACTTTTATATCATACCAATACATTTGGATTATTGGAAGTTTTCAAGAAGTCGATAATAATGATCATGATCAGATCTACAATATGTTTTAATGTTGTGTAATGATATGCGTGTCATGCGTGCATTATTTTACCAGAATGTCATAACGCACATCCAAGTAATGTATATAGTTTCCCATTTTTATATAAAAGATTGGCTTATTGGATTTTGGATTGGTGGATCAAGTAAACATAACTCTTTTGCAATGGAAAATGCATTCGAGCAACATGGGTTGGTTTCTGGTTTTCTCGTTGTTTGGCTTGCAGCCTGTCACCCTAAAAGAGTGTCATATGAGGATAGCATTACACATGAGAATGTAGATTGCGATGTAGGATGTAGTAATAGTATTCTTCATTATTACATTACCTTATAACAGATACTGGAAGGGAAAGCAGAGAAAAGTAAGTAAGACCAAAACGAAAAGTAAAAAGGATTTCACTTTCCGCTTGTTTTCCAATAAGTTTGCGTGATGATAAGATGCGTGTTTTGTTTTCAGAAATAGTACGTATCTTTATAGCTACTAAACTCACTATCAAGTAATATGTAATAAGCTATAAGAATGCATGAAGACGAGCATGGAAATGATGTTCGCTGTAATGCATAAATACGTGGCGTAGTGTAACATGTTATCTTATTTTCGGAATGATATGATATGGATTGATTCTTGGTGCATTATATTTAAAATTACATGTTCAAAGTGGGCCAAAACAGAGACGAAACTCAGGTGAAACTCTGCCTTATTTACTTTCCTTTTAATCTCATTTATTAAATAGTGTAAAGTGAACAGGTTGTAAAGTGGATAATGTAAGAAAGCCTTTCTTTGTATGATTTAATTATTCACAGTTTCTGAAGGGAAAGGAAAGTACTAACCCAGCTGTGTATGTATGTCTGTTATGAGTGACCCGCAGGAGGCACGCCCCTTTGTCAGGGCTAACAAGTCGAAGTTAACCGTTTTGCATTCGACGACAAACATACCACATCTCCCTCTTTGTGTTAGATTTATTTTTAAAGTTTAAACTTGTTTAACTTTTGTATTTTTTCATAATTTGAAGCTTTAGGTTCATATTTTGTGATGTGTCCACCTTGAAACCACCCTAATCTCAAACTTGTAGTTGGGTGTTGGCTATGGCTTAAGGATGATGAGTAGGTTCACAACCACCATAGCATTGTACAGATTCCTTCTTTTTTGAATATCTGATTTTTTCCTGTCTGTTTCTCTTGGAGACTTTCAGACGCAGAGATATAGCTCAGCAAAGTATTTATATATGTACAAAGAGAGATAGTCAGTTTGAGTTGGAAGGCCTAAATAAAAACATATATATTCTATGTATATATGGTTGTGTAAAGTAAGAAAAAAGAAAGCGAAGTGTTGATGGTAAGAGAGAGAGAGAGAGTGAGGGAATTTCGCACTTTAAAGACATAAAAGTGTGTAGACCGTGAAAAGAATAAAAAATGAGCCTGTTATCCCCTTTAGCCCAGAATGGCTTAAGCAAGAGAGTGTAGTAATATGTCTGAAGGTATTTTTCATGCGAACACACAACAACAAGAGAAAAAACGAAGAATTGTGAACACTATGAGCAGCAGTACATAGCAAATGCAAAAGGGCGGCAGTGGGACGACGTGGAAGTCTACGACTACTAAGAATAAAACTAAGGAAACATTTCAGTGTTAAAAAAGGGTTGGCTTGACTTTGGCCCATTCTCACTTTCCTTCCGCCACCGTCACCACTACTACCATCACAACAACAACTGTAGTCGTAGTACCACACACAACAGGAAATAAATAAATACATTGAAAAACATTACGTATTTTTATTACTCAAGGAAAAAGTACACTTTTCTCTTCCTGTATTGCTTTAGAATTTATTTCTTATATTTATCCCTTTTTACATATTCACCCAAATAGACGCATATGCATTCATGTCATTTTTTGATCATTTTCACATCCTGATTATTGAAGAATAAATGAAATAGTGAAGCAGAACGGGATGAAGGTGACGATGATGATGATGATCGCAAAAGGATTTTTTTCTCACTTTTTTGTTACATATTTTCACTTTCTTCTCGTCTCCCTGCCCATTCACCTCACAATCATCCACAACAATACAATATTCAAATTGAATTGACACCACCACCACCGCTTCCTATTTTACAATAAATCGTATTTGAAAGAAACCAGCAATTTTTTTTAGAGAACGAGTAAAAAAATCATCGTCATCATCACCGTCATTCTTCCCACTACTAACACGGCATTGCAATCACCTTTTTTCATTTCTTTTTCGTCGTTGTCTCTCTCTCTCTCCATTTCTTTCACTTTTGCTCCCATTTCACACATTTTCCGGAAAAGTGAGTTGAGTGAGTGAACGAGGTGGAAATATTGACAAGTGTACTGGTATACTAGCATTGCCATCATCATCATCATCGTCCAACCGAGCGAATTTTTTTTCTCCCTCTTCATGCATCAACTTTTCAAAAAAAGCGAGCTAGCAAGTCAAAGTGAAGAAACATGAATTGATCCGAACACATATACATAATATTTCGAATGTACATACGTCCAATATGTATGTATATACGCCTTGTTCAATTGAAACTCATAAGCGCTGCTTTTTTGGGTTCATCTCTTCATTTTCATTCGACATGATTCCATTTTCCCTGTACGTATAGCTTCCTTACACACAAAACAACTCACACCACACCATCGCCATTGCCACTAACCACATCACCTTTTTAAAGTGAACTCTCGAGAAGAAAATAAAACATAAAAATGGGTGCAATGCTGTGGGGCGATGATGATGGCTGAACTGTGAGTTCGAAGTTAAGTAGAGAGAGAGAGAGTCAAGTAGGGAGTTGAATGCTCGGCGGTTGGATGAATGGAAATAAATGAAATGATATGCAAAACGTTGACTATTTTTGAAACCATTTTATTTTTTATGTAGGTG